>BLXT01004326.1:879673-892709 GCA_019648995.1 Plakobranchus ocellatus
TAATAATAATAATAATAATAATAATAAAATAAAATAAAATTAAATAAAATAATAAGATAAAATAAATAAATAAATAACCACAATTGGTCTCTTTTTATCATAACACAAAATTCTACATATGTTGTCTTACGTCAAATTAAAATTTATATTTGATACATATTCACCAGTATCAGTGTGCAAAGGTGGGTAATCCGACTTCTGATTTTTTTTTTTTTCCTTTTTCTTTCTTACATTTTTTTTTCTATAAGAATGTTTTAAAATCATACAACAATAAACATTATTATGAATAATTTAGCCTTAAAAAGGATGTGTGTTTATGAATATTTGATTACAAATATATAATTGTCATATGCATATCTGTTTTCAGCCACATTATACCAAAAACGTAGTTACTTAGATACAATATTCCACTGCTGGTCACTGCAATGCAGTGTGCAGCACTAGAATACTCATTCGTTGTACATGGTTACTTTCTTCTTAACATTATAAAAAGATCATAGTAAGAGTACTTTCCTAGGATAAGAATATTTATCCCCATGTGCATATTAAATCATAGCAATTCAATGCCATAATAGTGATAGTATGATAATAATACTGGCTCATGGTTCAAATGATCGTTGCTACCCTATGCACATAGCCTTTATGTGTTAAAGTACATTCAAGTAAGGATAAAATAATGTAGTATTTAACTCCACATAATGCATACCCACCATACTTTTTATCATGTTAATTTTGTTTCTTTATGTTGCTTTTGCACTCTATACGTGTGCTCCTGTGACTTTTATTAGTATTTGCGCCCTGTTATCATTTCCATGGCTTAAGTTTACAGGATCTTTTTATCCTCGCTCTCGATACATTCCAGCGACTCCTTATGCCAACTTGAGGCAAACTTCTTTAAGTAACATTTGTAAGGACCAACATTAACAATAACATGTTCAAGTTAAACCCATTCCCGTATTTGCTTTAGACAAAATGTCATGTCTTTTGAATCTTCGAGTTCATCAGATATACTTATTTATTCTTCAAACTTTCCCATTTAGATCATCCAAAAAGACTTAAACTTCAGCACAAATGACTATTCTGGAATGTTCCACTGTCGGTTTTGGCAGTTTGGAAGTTGGACTGACGTGTTTGTAGATGATCTTCTTCCAACGCTGGACGGGAATCTCCTGTTCGCCAGGTCTTCCGACCCAAATGAATTCTGGGTCTCTCTGGTGGAAAAAGCGTATGCAAAGTGAGCATGTTTAGAGAATTATGTTCTCTTTTCTTTTGGCAATATCTGAGTGCGAAATACAATGGACTTCGGATAAGCTGATAGCCCTTGAAGATTAAAAAGATCATGGAATTATCCCTACATCTATATTATTATCTATTGCATCGCTCTTTAAAATAAAGCAACAGGAATTGAAAATGTTAATAGAAGTATAAGATCTATTTCAAAGAAGACCGACATATAATACGCAAGTTCAACATAGGGAGATACTACGGTAATAAGCTTAGAGTGAGAGTATTATGAAAACGTCTCTATGTGTAAGTTTTTTGATATCCCAAATCCACACAAACCACCATGGAGTTTTCCGATCAATTGCTGTGTTATTTTTTTCCGAACAACTTATTTTGCAAAAGATATCAAACTGTAAAGTGAACACGACCGAGGAAAACATTTCCTCTTTCTTAAAAATCACGTACCATCCTCCAAACAAATTAGTGTTGAAATCAATTAAAGGGTAAAAATGAGAGTTACGGGCCTTTGCTAAATGTCCCATATCGTGTAATCTTATTTGCTCCCTTCAGGTGTAAAGTCTAGAACAGTAGCCAGAAACGGTTACACTTGTAATGAGCATTGTAACGTGAAAATAAAAAGGAAAATTCATATTCGAAATCCTTATATCCTTCAGAATGTATAGAGAATAAAAAAAAATTTACGAAAAGAACGAGCACTCCGGCTGGGACGCTTTATCCATCGCTCATAAACCTAAGTTATTTTTGTTTTTTAATCGTTACGTTTGATATATTCCTTAAAATCTGTTGAAAGCTGACAACAGTGGGATTAGCTACGGAACTTTTTCGTTATTGTAAGGCGAACACCTTAAAAACAGATGAAAAAAGTCAAGTACTATGTGTATTGGGCTTCATGGATGTCCCTCTGTTAAGTGACTTGGACCCTGCAGTGAGCGCGATTTCAACGGTTTTTTTTTTTTTTCGTATGCTTCTTTTTTTTTTTTACTAAATATCTTTCAAAAGCCCAATATTCGGCGGGAAAATAGCAGCTTTCCCCTAGAATTGGCTAGCCTTTTTTTTTTGTGTGTGTGTGTGGTTTTTTTGTTGTTTTTTTTTTAGGGAATAGTTGGTATAGAGAAGGGTTTTATCCAGATGTCATACAGAATCTAATAGTATTAAAAGTTAAGGTGACAATTTATTGAATAGATATTACTCAATTTTAAGTCTTCTGAGCTCTATAATTAGCCTAAGAAGCTTAATTTTTTTTAATTCTATTAATATTTTACAAACACTAGTGCCTTTGTTGATTGTTGTTGTTTTTTCTTTGGTTTCACATACTATTTTTGACATGAAATGAGGAAATTTATCGACACGGAAGTGCATTACCACTCAAATAATAAAGGACTCGCACCGGGAAACATGCCAACTTTTCATTGTAACAGGTTTTTCTTGCTAGAACCCAGCTTGGAAGCAGCTTTCAGAAGGGCCACTTGAAGAGGGTTTAAACATAGCTTATCTTCTTGCTAACAACCATGACTATTCTTTTTCTTTTCAACGTCGGGCTGGCATCGAGTTTTGTTGCAAATCTGTTAGACGCGCAAGAGTATTCTTGAATATGCAACTGCAATTTTTCACAATCTTCTTTTTTTTAAAATGCTGGATGAGGAACATGATAACATTTGATTTCGTATCTTTTTCTGTGTTCATGTTCAGCCCCATTATTTTATATGATAAATCGGAAGAACTCAGATCCTTACAAAATCTACTGTCTCTAATTAGCGCTCACGTTTGTTCTTTTGACTAAATTGTTTTAGAAACCTCAATACTGCGTAATGTTTTCGCGTCTTTGTTTTACTAACATGCCAGATAACATAGCCATTGAGAGTCGATTAATTGGGTTTGATGATGTTTGTACTAAGAGACAAGCTAGGATTAAGCTTGCTTGCCTTGATATCTTAAAAAGAATATCTCTCTCATGTTAAAGTCCCGCTTCTTATGACGTTTGAAAGAAACAAGTACTCTAAATCCAAAGAAGACTCTCAGGACTGGGATAACCAGAAGTAAATAACAGACTTTAAGGTACACTAGACAAAAGAGCCCCATTATAATTATCCTTTTTTTTGTGAATTTCTAGATACATAATGCTCGTATTCCCCAGATTAAATAAATCCTATGCAGCTCTAGAGTTTGGGTTCGAAGCCGATGCGTACACAGACCTGACGGGCGGACTGGCCGAGTGGTATACGCCTTCAGCTCTAAGAGAGAACGACTTCTATCTCATGCGGGCCGCGTTCCAGTGCGGGGCGGTGATTGGCTGTTTGAGTGTGGTACGTACCATGATTTCAATAACGATACTGTCAACTCTGTCATTCTGTTGTAATGGAGCACAAAGATACCTCAGTCTGTTTTGATTCACAGGTCTTTTTATTTATTTTCATTATTCGGTTTCTTCTAATCATTAGTTCTAGTTTTGGGACTAAGATAATTATATGAATGTAACTAAGCGCAACAAAAACTTGGTTTTATATTTATTTTTATAATTGCACTATTTAAATTGCGTGCGAGGGTACTGTGACAATCTACCCTCTCTCTAGGATCGGCAGGATGGCTCCGGGAACAAGAAGACCGCTACAGGCATGGTCCCTAACCACAGCTACGTGGTGACTGGCGCAGCTGAAGTCCCCTACATCGATGTAGCAGTCAAGCTTGTCCGGATGAGAAACCCGTGGGGGGACACGGAGTGGCAGGGCGAGTGGTGTGATGGGTACGTGGAAACAACACAAGACACAAGCAAAAATACACACACACACACACACACACACACACACACACACGTGCGCGCTTAATAGTTATGTTCTCATTGAAAGTTCATTAGTCCCGTATCTAAGCTAGGAATGTTATGTGTTAGGTTTACATGTGTATCTGGGAGGTTTGGGGGAAAGTTGAAGTTTTATTTTAATAATTGTGTATTTGTAATGCGCGTGAAAGTTTTTTTTTTTTTTTTTTTTTTTTTTTTTATAAAACGGAGAAACAATGAGAAAGAGAGTTAGAAACAAACGGACAGTCAGGTGGGAAAAAATTGAATTTCCGAGCGTACGAAAATCAGTGATGGTGATGATAATTAATAGGAGGAGGAAAATGGGTTGATACTAATGAAGATGTGTAAGGGGAAGTGTTTATGTCTCTGTATGTGTTAGTGCGTGCTTCCCTTCTGAAGACATAAATCAAATACGTTTCTTACTTTTAGTTTCCATGAATTTCAGGTGTGAAAAAATCCACGTTGTATTTCTACAGGCTCTATTTAAATGTATCTTGCAGCTAGAATGCACAACAGAAAATGATTACTATACAACATAAGCGAAATAAATATTATAAAGATCCATCAGAGTGACCGAAGTATAGTGTCGACTTTCTCTTGTCCCTTTCTCCCCCCCCCCCCCCCCNCCCCCCCCCCCAAAACCCAAAACATATATGTGATGCTAGAGGTGACGAGTGGAAGAGAGTGCCTGAGTCTATAAAACGGGAGTTAGAGGTGACCTCTAAAGATGACGGTGAGTTCTGGATGTCATTCTCCGACTTCCGGCGCGAGTACAGCAACATGATCATCTGTAACATGTCACCTGACTTTGATCACGACGGCATCAGCGACAAGGCAGGTGAGAAATCGCAAATATGGTGAAATGATGAATGTTTAAAACATTGGAACGTTCAGCAGATCCCACAGAAAGCAAAAACTTGAACACAAAGTAGAGCAGTGGGATCTCGATTCCAGAAATTTTGTCTCGTGTTAATAAATATTTGAATCATTCTGTCAGTGTATGCTTTGAAAGTTCAAATTTCCTAAGTAATGCCGAATGGGTTGTGGCCTTGCGCTTGGATCAGTCTTTTGGAATGGGTCTCATATAAAACATGATGCAAGTGGTCTAAAAAAAATCGCGTATTAGACGCATGGTAGTGAATATTTTCCTTCCGGGGGTTCCGCTTAAAAATACATACCACATACAGCAAAGTTTGCTACTGCGAAAAAGCAAATGGTATCCAAATCGCAATGCAATTTTAACGCGGTGAACATGCAAAGTCATGTTTAGTTTTGTCGATTTTATTTGATTTTTGTTTTTTTGTTGTTTTTTTTTTTTGTTTTGTTTTGTTTTCGTTTCAACTGTTTTTCATGTATTTTAGAATATTACTAGAATAATTGTACGCATAAGATTTCCTAACAGCAGTATTAATACTAAAAAAAAATGCTGTTTTAGTCAGCAAAGAAATATAAATCTTTCGATAACGTAATTATAGATTTAAAAAGGTAGACCCATCAAAGGATTAGTGCGTAACGTCCAGATTATAACTCTAGCATTTTCCACAGACCATATTTCCTCTGCTAATTTTGATTTTCTCTGAAAAAAAAGAGTATCACCATCATCAGCGGGTTTTGATTGTACATGATCTGGGAGACCTATTGAATTTTTTATACAAATTACCCCCCTTGCATCAGACTGACAATTTCCCATATGAAATTGTAATCTCAACCATTTATACAGCCATGGATTTATTGATTTTATCATATGGAGTAGCGGTTCATGTCTATAATAGTCCACGCCGTTATTTTTTTCCCTTATATCCTTGGTGTTGTCATTATCATTTTTTATTGAAGAGACTTAAAGCTAGACGTTTTACTTCAAGCACTGAGATGGACAACTTCGTTTTAAATAGTTTAAAGTTGGTAGATATGTTGTTTTCTTAGACATTCATGGAGTAGAGTTGATGGAAATGACTGTAGGCATACCAGAATCATCTCTGAGATGTGTATATGTGATATATGTGTGTATATGTGTGTGTGTGTGTGTTCGAATTTTTCATGAAAACCTTTATAAAAATTACAATTCAAATTCTCCTCATTCTTAAATCGATTGATCCCGGTGGAAGAGTCTTATCACACCAGTGCGCTCTTCACTGTCTCTTGCTTTGATCTTTTGGGATGGTTACATTTCTTATACAAGTAAATGTACAGAGAGTCAAGAAGACAGCAATTTTCTTTACAGTATTAAAATTGTATTTTAGAGTGAATCGGTTTTGCTAGCGATAGCGCCGTCTAGCTGTGTTCTAGCTCAGCGCTCTAGTACCGTCAATGCTATAGCAGCGTCTAGCTGTGTACTAGCTCAGCGCTCTAATACAATCAATGCTATAGTAGCGTCTAGCTTTGTTCTAGCTCAGTGCTCTAATACCATCAATGCTATAAGAGCGTCTAGCTGTGTTCTAGCTCAGTGCTCTTGTACCGTCTAGCTGTGTTCTAGCTCAGCGCTCTAATACCATTAATGCTATAGTAGCGTCTAGCTGTGTTCTAGCTCAGTACTAGCGATAAATTTGTAAAAATTCAGGGAAAAAAACAACAAGGATTCGAGAAAAGGTTTACTGTATTTAAAGAGAGTTTTTCTTTGGCTGGTGGTGTCTACTGTAGCTGCGAAGGCACTTTAAACGTTATGATATATTTTTTATTTGAAAACCCGAAATTATGTGGATGAATCACAATTCTTCATGTGCAGGGAAACATAACAGTTTTTTGTGAAGACAAGTTGCAGGTCTGTGTTTTTTCAATCCACAAAGCCCTCTTTGTTAATTCTTACCACTTGCTCAGCGAAAGCCTTCTTGGCTTCATTTTTGTGTACCTTTGGAATCTGATAATGTGACATTCGTGTATCATTGTGGGTGTATTCTAGACTCAGAGTCAAAATATGTTCTACCTCAGTGTTGTAGTGCCATCTAGTTGTGTTCTAGCTCAGTGCTGTAATACCGGCTAGCTGTACTTTAGATCAGTATTCTAGCACCATCTAGCTGTTCTAACTCAGTGCTCTTGTACAGGCTAGCTGTGTTTTAGCTCAGTATTCTAGCACCGTCTAGCTGTTCTAGCTCAGTATTCTAGCACCGTGTAGCTGTTCTAGCTCAGTGCTCTAGTACAGGCTATCTGTATTTTAGCTCAGTATTCTAGCACCGTCTAGCTGTTCTAGCTCAGTGTTCTAGCACCGTCTAGCTGCTCTAGCTCAGTGCTCTAGTACAGGCTAGCTGTGGTCTAGTTCAGTGCTCTAGGACAGGCTAGCTGTGTTCCAGCTTGGTGTTCTAGTACAGGCTAGCTGTGTTCCAGTTCAGTGCTCTGGTACCGTCTGGCTGTTCTAGCTCAGTGTTCTAGTACAGGCTAACTGTTCAAGCTCATAGTTCTAGTTCAGGCTAGCTGTGTTCTAGCTCAGTGTTCTACTACCGCCTAGCTTTGTCCCAGTGCTTTAGTAGTGTTCTAGTACAGGCTAGCTGTGTTCTTGTTCAGTGCTCTAGTACAGGCTAGCTGTGTTCAAGCTCAGTGTTCTTGTTCAGGCTAGCTGTGTTCAAGCTAAGTGGTCTAGTACAGGCTAGCTGTGTTCTAGTCCAGTGCTCTAGTACAGGCTAGCTGTGTTCTAGCTCAGTACTCTAGTACCGTCTAGCTGTTCAAGCTCATGGTTCTAGTTCAGGCTAGCTGTGTTCTAGCTCAGTGTTCTAGTACAGGCTAGCTGTGTTCTAGCTCAGCGCTCTAGTACAGGCTAGCTGTGTTCTAGCTCAGTACTCTAGTACCGTCTAGCTGTTCAAGCTCATAGTTCTAGTTCAGGCTAGCTGTGTTCTAGCTCAGTGTTCTACTACCGCCTAGCTTTGTCCAAGTGCTTTAGTAGAGTCCACCTGTGTTCTAGCCTCAGTGTTCTAGCATCGTCTGAATGTGTTCTAATTTCGGTAAGAGCAAAAAAATTTTAAAAAACTATAAATATATATATAGTGATTTAGCTTCTATTCTTCTTCTTCTTCTTTTTTTTTTTTTTTTTTGAGCGCATTCAAAAATAACGTAAAAATCTCTATTTAAAGAAAGTAGATATAGATTCTCTATATATTTTTTTCGTTCAATATTTAATGTTAAAACCCATATTAAACAATGAGGGTTCAATCAATTTAGAAAAGTGAATGCTCAAAAATAAGAAAAGCTTTTCCAGGATTACGAATGCCACTCAGAATGGTGGAGTCCATTTGTTCTAGATATGGCTGGTTTGATTGATATGTGTATGTTAAGCTTTAAGTGGAGAAAATAGTGTTCTTTGTGGTAATGATTCTATGAATGTGTAGGGAAATTATTGTTTTGAACTTTGAGGAGGTGACATTCTGATAGGGAAATATTGATTCAGTGCTCAGAGAAATAATTGCAAAAAAACATATATATATTTTTGTCAGGCATTTGTTCTACAAAACAGAAATTCGTATATTTTTGTGCTCTCAATAATTCTATCGCTGAATAAAAGAAGAAAAAAAGGTTGGGAGACAAAAGACATCTTCAATTCATGAAGTTTTGTTTAAACCATATTTTTTCCTATACTTCTTTGTTTAATAAGACTTGTATTTCTCCATTAATTTCCTCTCTTATTTTGGATTTTTCTTTCCAATTGTCAACTTGTATGAGTCATGATTAAGCTTTTTATTTTTTTATTCATTAATGATATCAAAAAAGATCTGCAAACATTCGTATTACTTTCAATTACAACGATAGAAAAGGGGCGTAGAACGTTAAAATAGGGATGGCTCTGTTGTTTCTTCGAAAAATAGGAACGTACATCAACACTTTGAACATGTCCCCTTACCATGTTCAAATAATATTTTTTATTCGTAGCGTTCCTCTTATTTTAACCCATTTAAAAGGTAAACTGTAAAAGTGGGTTGAAACTTCATGCCTTTGCCTTTTTAAAAATGTTTTATCATCTGTTGTAAGCGATAAAAATGTTCAACCATATTTCCTATTTTTTTTTTTACTACAAGAACTGAAATTTCCAGAATTTTCCCTTGTCTTCATCTCTTGGAAGCAAAAATATGCATACATTCGAACTCACAGTTGGCTACAATTGCCAGAGACAAGTGATAAATTTAGAGATCTTTGCTAGATATTTCATTCAAATGCTGATATCGGAGATGTAAAAAAAAAGAAAAAAAAAGTTTAAAAATCGGCAATGTTTTCCTGAAATACATATCTTTCAAAGGAGGTGATTCATGCATGCATGCACCCTTACGATCCAGAGAACAAACGCTATGGAATAGATGCAAAGAGACTTCACTTCTCCAAAAAAACGTTCATTATTGATCAAGCCATAGAATTCAGTACTGTTTGGATTATAAAGAAAATATGGTGAAGTTATTGGCATTCTAGTCAGAAATGTCACGAACGCAGCAGTCGTTGGTACATTTAAAATATCACAAAAACATAGACCTAGATGAAGATAGTATTAGATGGAATAAAAAAATCTATAGATATTTATAAGTTAGCAGTGATGCCATGTGAAAATATAGTGGGGTTATTAGCATCCTAGTCAGAAATGTCACGAACGCAGCAGTCGTTGGTACATTTAAAATATCACAAACACATAGACCTAGATGAAGATAGTATTAGATGGAATAAAAAAATCGATAGATATTTATAAGTTAGCAGTGATGCCATATGAAAATATAGTGGGGTTATTAGCATCCTAGTCAGAAATGTGACGAATGCATCTGTCGTCGGTACATTTAAAATATCACAAACACATAGACCTAGATGAAGATAGTATTAGATTGAATAAAAAATCTATAAATATTTATAAGTTAGCAGTTATGTCATATGAAAATACAGTGGGGTTATTAGCATCCTAGTCAGAAATGTCACGAACGCATCAGTCGTCGCTACATTTAAAATATCACAAACACATAGACCTAGATGAAGATAGTATTAGAGATGGTGGAATAAAAAATCTATAGCCTAGATATTTATAAGTTAGCAGTGATGCCATATGAAAATATAGTGGGGTTATTAGCATCCTAGGAAGAAATGTTACGAACGGATCAGTCGTCGGTACAATTTCACACAGATTCATCTGTGTCGCAGATGCGGTAGAATGTCAGGCCAAATCCGTCGTTAATTTGGGTGTAGTAGACTTTCTTTGGGAGTGATTAATCATTGTGCCTGGTCTAGTAGAATATCCACAGAGCGAAATTTTTTACATGTGCGCGTAGCGAATTACTTTGAATCGGATTCAACAACATTTGAGGCAAAGTAGACTATGAATGGGCAGGTTCACTGATATCTTGGGTATACCTTGTAGTTAAACATCGCCTAGTTAGATGGGCCAGTTTAAAACTAAGGTTAAAGATATTTTTCTTTTTTTTTCCTTCGTTTACTCTCATATATTTCTTTTTGTCAGTTTATTTTTTATCCATCCATTCAGCTGCAAGCGTTTCTGATATGGATTAACCTAAAACCTCTAATATTGCCTAGAAACTGTCATAAACAAATAGTTCAATGAACTAACGAATTATTAACAAAGGAGTGTCGTGTCAAAGAACTATAGACTGACGCAAAAAGATTTCCCAGATGTAAGGAAGTAGGACAAACTTTGAAGCGTGCTGGCACATAGGCGACAGAGGGATTGTACCAGATAGCGCGATAAAGAACAATAGAATGATTTTACTATTTAAATAATGTTATGCATGAAGTACCGTAGAAATAGTAGTTTTCATGTTAGTAAAAAGGGATACCACATTAAAGAAAAGGAATGCGAGAGATGCACACTTAGGGAAGATAATGGGAAAAGGAGAGGGAAGATTTTGAGGAGAAAACAGAGAGTGGGAAACAAAAAAGCTTTAGTGGTCAATGAAGAGAGCGAGAGAGTCAGCGAGAGGGACAAAGAGAGAGAGAGACACAGAGAGAGAGGGTGAGAGAGAGAGAAAGAGACAGATACAGAGAGAGAGAGAGAGAGAGAGAGAGTAGAGGAGGCGAGTTCGATTGAGAAAGAATGATAGAGAACAAGACGAGAAGCGGAGAATCTGCACACGGTGGTTTAGTTCATTACCTATAATGGGTGCAAACTATAAACTTTCATTTCTTTGCTAATTGAGACTAACATCTCACGCAATTATCATAAGAAGCTTACAGCAAAGGCTTTATTCGCGCATGTACATAATTCACAACAGTTTTCAAGATTGCGCATACTTTTCAGCCCGTCTTCTTACAACTGAAACAAAAGTTACACCAGTGCCTGCATAAGAATCTGGTATTCGGCCTGCACTTTGAAATAAGCTCCAGACCCTAAGTCTACCCATAAACCTATGGTTTACATTGGTCAAATCTTTTTTCTTTATCCAAACATGCATTTTACGTAGCTTTTGTTTAGCAGGTTTTTTGTAAGTTCATGTATTGAAAGCACATCTACCTATAAAACGATAAATCAGTTTTTGGGTGTTTTTTTTTTTTCACTTTTTGCATTGGTTTGCTTCTCTGTTAAACTTTTTTTTTCTTATGCCCAGCCTATCAGCTGCTCCTGAGAGGGCGATGGGAGGCCAGAGCCAATGCTGGGGGCTGGCTGGAGTGTGACAGCTTCCACATGAACCCACAGTATCAACTTGTTGTCCACAGTGATGGTCAGTTTTACTCTGTGTCTGTCTGTCTGTCTTTTGGCTGATCTATTTCTTTGACTGTTAGTCTGACTGTCAGTATCTGTCGTTTGGAGTCTGCCTTCGGTGTTATGAATGTCAAAAAAACATCATGTCTTTGTGACTAGGCTCTTTGCCATCCTCTCTCTCTCTCTCTCTCTCTCTCTCTCTCTCTCTCTCTCTCTCCTCTCACTCTCTCTCCGAATATCTTTATATCTACTCTGCTATCTCTCTAACTCCCTCCCCCCTCCCCCAATTTTTCTCTCTCTTTTTCAATCTCTATGCACGTATGCATGCATCTATCTATCTCAATCTGTCTGTCTGTCTGTCTACCTGTCTGCCTGTCTGTCTGTCTGTCTGTCTTTCTCTCTCTATCTCTCTCTCCCTCTCTCTTTCTCTCTCTCTCTCTCTTTCTCTTTCTCTCTCTCAATCCATCTATCTATCAATCGATCAATCTCTCTATGCCAGTAACTTTCCCACCCTGGCACTCTTTGCCATTTTGGCCGATTGCATTAAATATTGAACTGATGACGCCTTCATTTACTCTTGATGTTCATCTACAGCAACGTTAGATACTCGAAAATAAAAACTGGAGACAAGGGAACCACAAGAGATACAGCCCTGCTACAAACACCACTTTCCGTTTCTTTTTTTACTATGTCTCCTCCATCTCTAGACCCCTCTAGCTCTCTCACCTAGATTTTTTTTTTACTCTAGAGGAAAATTCACCCTCCTTTTCCTTCCGCTTCATCAAATTGTTATCTACATTATAAACTCCATCATTATCACAGCTATCATAATTATCACCAATTTCTTATCCGTCTTCGTTGCTTTCCTCTCAGTATCCAAACGCTCAAACTACTGTGCCAAGAATGCTAGCGATAGTTGAAGAAAACTAATTATTTATGAAGAAACTGCTCAATATTTCTGTCCCATATGCATCTTTAGCTATTTTCAGCAGTGTTTGCCATTACTTTAAGAGCTTTGCTTCTTCTCTGGCCATTGCTGGAGAGTTTGCTCAGAAGGTTGTAGGCTGATGTTCCAACAAATCCCCCTGCGTCAACCTATGTAGGCAATATCTGGGATTTATGCCCAGCTTTTTTCCAGCTCTTGCTCAAATCCTTGAACTTTTCTCTTTTCTATGTATTTGCCTCTTCCATTCTACTCTCGTATGATACTGTCCGTTCCAACAGGATGATTTTCAGAATTCAACCTTTGTAAACCTTAGATTATACAATGTACTAAGCTGCGAATGTTGCATATTTATCTTCTTCTTTTCTTGAAAAAAAATGACATTTTTACGCTTGGGGTATCTGAACATTTTCATGCTTTTTGAGATTTTTTTTTTTTTTTTTTGCCT
>BLXT01004326.1:1025830-1038511 GCA_019648995.1 Plakobranchus ocellatus
AGAGAGAGAGAGAGAGAGAGAGAGAGAAACGGTATCTGTTTCAGGAATGTGAAACTATGTCTTAAGAGTCTTTGTACAATGATGTTAATACTGAGCTACCTGCTAGCATTTTGTGCAGGCAACTGTCGCACAACTGTTTACACACCGATCTAGATCTAGCTTGTTTTGATCAAACTTTAGGGGAGGTCAGATCTACTTGAGAATGTCCAAACTTGGCACTTGAAATTTTACTGCTATGACGCCAGTGTAGAGAAATCAGTCCAGATTTTCCAGACATTCTGATTGATCTGTGTGTCTTTCTCGTGTCTGCTGTGTCTTAAGTCTGAGAAATAATAGCCAACTGATCCAATCTTTCAAACTGAATAATTTCACTGCCTAGAATCAGCATTCTTCACTTTCCTCTTCAAAATTCATTGTTGCCTTAAAAAAAAAAAAAAATAAAAGATCCGCATAGCTTTGCTTTCGAAACTATGAGTTAGTTGCAAGTTTGCATGTAAAACATAATAGCTAGTTCCCTTCCCTGTTCCAAGGAATTTTCATGGATCTTTTCGGATCCGCAATTCGTTATTCTTTCTCAATGAGCCTAGCTTGCGCTGTCGGATCTCTGTTACCATTAACAACTGGACGACGATTTAGTCCGAACATAGATTCAGTTTCTAGTAAGGACAGAAATGAAGATTAGATTGAAACATAAATTAATCTAGGTCGGGAAAAGAGACGTTGATTTGGTCTAGATATGATGTAGATGTAACAATGATAAGGAAAGTGTAATTAAAATTAGAAAAAAAAGACCTAGTTAGGAAAAGAAACGAAGATTTGGTAGGGACATTGATCTAGTTAGGAAAAGAACATATATCTAGTCGGGATATATAGATCTAGTTAGAAAATGGAACGTAAATTTAGTTGGGATATAAAGAACGATGCGTAGGTCTAGCTAGGAAAAAGGAAGGGAGATTTGGTCGGGATATAGATTTAGTTAGGAACAGAAATGTAACATTGTTAGAGACAAAGATCTAGCTAGGTAAAGGATGGGAGATTTGGTCGGGATATAGATTTATTTAGGAAAAGAAATGTAACATTGTTAGAGACAAAGATCTAGTTAGGAAAAGGAGTGTAAATTCCATCTGGATATCGATTTATTTAGGGAGCAGAAATACTCATACGTTTTTAAAAACCTCCTTCAGTTAAATAATGGACCATGGGTATGCATAGCTTTCAAAAAAAAAAAAAAAAGTAAATATGAGAGTTCTAATTACAGATTTTTTACGAGTTTTATAGCGGACTGAATTTCATGATATTTTTTTGCAATTTAAAAAAATCAAGTTCCTAAATCACGTGATGTTATCAGAAAAAAAAACAACCTTATTTTCCATAAAATCTGTTTGTGAATACTCTTGCTCTACACACGAGTGCTTTCATAAGTTTGGCGGTTTAAGGCACAAAAAATATATTTGGGCGATTGACATAGCACAATAGTACGTCCAGTGATGTATCAATAGTTTTACGTGTGAAACAGTCGCTTTTGTTAAAAACAACAACAACAAAAAAAAACTATTCAATTTAACAATGTTGATGATTTTGTGTGTGTGTGTGTGTGTGAGTATTTTAGAAGTCTATATGTTTCTGCTATGATCAGTTTTATGATGTTGTCTTGTACATTACGAAATTGTCAATGCAGGCTGAAACATACAGCGTAAACAGTTTCTGATTCATCGCTCCTACAACAAACAAAACAACAATGAGAAAAATGAAGCTGCTGACACAGAAACTTGTCCGCACAGTTATAGATATGAGAGTTGGACAACGAGCACATGTACTTTTATAGCAACGGTAAGAAATTGAAAATTATAAGGTTAAATCAAACGGTTTTTAGAGGCAAAACAAAATACTAATTTTTGGTTTCAAAAGCTCAACAGTTTTAATTCTAAGCAACACTTGAATTCTATATATAATATACACTCCAATTTTATTACCCTTTCAATTTTGTGATTTCCTAATTCTGCTAAAATATTGAACAAAGAATTCAATTGAACCCAAAAGTTTTTCAGAAAAGCAATTTTTTTCCATGCGCATCAGCTTCCCTGTGTGACTAGCGCAGATCTAGAGTCAGATTGTACCTTGTAAAGTTCGTTTTAAGATCATCTAATTTCCTAACGAAGAGAGTCAGACAGGAAACAACCCTGCTTTTCGCCCTGTCTAAGCCGGCACTCCATCAAGATCTCGGTTATAATGTAACGGTTTAGTGTATGATCTTATCCCTCCGAAGGTGATGATACCAGCAAGCTTGAATACAAAAGCATCGCTCAACCTGGAGAGATTATTGCCTCTGTCTTTTGACAAATGGAGCATTATGAGAGAGATTGTCGAGCTTGCTGCAACAAGCCTGCACATTCTCACTTAGACATATTTCAAAAATGGATAACGAATGACTATATTCAAGCCTAACTATCGAAGCACATTTACAAATAGTTTTATTCTATTTTAACAAGCATAAGTTGCAATTTTACTGTAAGATCATGCCTTGTTAAAGCATTATTTAATGCAAAAGTAATTTCTGTGTTACAATTATAAGATAAAGCGGCTGGTGGAAATAAAAATTTTATGAAAAATGTATGCAATTTGACCTCTGTAACCAAACACAATACGCGAATGAAGGTATTTAGGTATCTCAGCTAATCGCTTTATGAAAAAAAAAAAGATCCCATGTTTCATAAACTCGATATATTCTGCTTTCATCAACTCTTATACAAAAGGGCCGATCACGAAGTTGCCGTTTTTTTTCCTAACTCAAAGGCCGGGTCCTCCAACTGGTAGATCACTTTGGACACCAAGCTAAATATCAACTAGAATAAATTTGAAGGTTAATGCCCTTTTCAGCGTTTTTTTCCAGTTTTCAGGACACATAATGTCTGCGTGAACTCGCCATAGGTCATTAGTTTTCTAAGTTCTCTTTACAAAAAAAATAATAATTTTGCGTTTCTCCTCATTTGTGAAGTTAATGAGGCAAGTGCGTTTAGACTATCATTAAGGTGAGTATTGACCTCAGCTGGAGGAATCTGCCTGATTAGGTATTGCTAATTTAGTGCTAACGTGAAAAAAATATATAAACACTGTTTGTTATGTTGAAATAAAATTAAAAGCTAACTATGTTTGCTTCATGCTATTTAAAGTAAACATATTGTTCTTACTTTGCGTGTTTTTTTTTTCCATACCCTGGCGAAAACAAAGCCACTGCTTACATCTGAATACTAAAACCTTTCGACTTTTCATAGTGAATCAATATTTTGTCACAAAATAAAGAAAGCAGTTTGTAACAATCATGAGGCACTGGTGGTATGATGGCTGCGTGCACGCACTGCTGATCACAAGCTTCCTGTAGAATCCTAGCTGCACTAGTGTAGTGTAGTATTCCTGAGTATGGCACTTAGCAAGAATGTGACTTTACTCTGTAAAGTGAGTCCTTAACTTAAAGGGCTATCTATTATGCATTTAGTCCTTGTAAATGTCTATGGGCGATATTGTCTATGTGCTAATGTTTTTATAAAAAAGATATAATGCTACTGAGGCGTACTCTGTGGTCCTAAGCGCTATAAAAAGATCACCTCTCTTTCCCTCTAGAGACAATATCCGGACTGTATGGTTGGAATATACTAATCTCATGATTTAGAACATTCTTTTAAGCCCCTTTATTTTGAAGATTTTCAATTGTGTCCATCCTTTCATGATTGCCACAAAGTATTTCTCAGTTCTTCTGCTTGAAAAAAATAAATCACAATCGAAAACATTATTCATCCTTAAGCCGCCTTAAAAGAGACTAAACGACAACATTTCAAATGCAAAACAACAACAAAAAGTAGTCTATAAAGACAAACCATCACATTCAATGTAGGAAAAAGAAAACAAAAGAAGAAAAAGTGGGGAAGAAATTGCCTTTCCCACTGTCTTGTCTCTTTAATTTCTCCCCAGAGCCTTCCCTAGTCTAGACAGCCTCCTGCGATGTTTGTTGGGGCTTGTCACAAGATGATTTAAAGGAACATCTGTTGAGAGTGAGGGAGAATAAAATAGCCATTGTTTGTCTTCCTTGGTAGAAACTTATTTCTGCCTCTTTTCCCCTCTTTATCACAGAATCTGATAAAGAAAGAGGTCCAGACTACCTCTGGCCTGGGACAGATTTGGGTAGCGATATGCAAATTTATGGAGAAGAGTCTGCTTCGAGCAATCAAAAAAGATGAACTGTTTTCTAAAACATCTACAGATACTATACGTAACAGCAGTTAGTGAAAAATAATCATATCTTTATATTATAAAATGGATAAGGTGAATAATCTCTGTTGTCACATTGGACTGTAAAATTTGAAATTTCAATTTGTTTTCGTAATGCTTAGAAAAAAAATGATTTATGAAACAATAATATTACCCATACCTGTTTTCTTGTCATTTTCAAAGACTGTTAGCTTTTCTGAAACTTACAGTATGTCATTTGCATGAAAAAAATCAGAGGCAATTTATTCTACTAAGACCTGATCATTTGAAATAGTCTATGTTTACCTGAAAGTCCTTTTTTATTATATGATTTAAAGCTCTATCGACTTATTATGTACTAAAAGTTTATCTTAGTATTCATGATAATACAGAAACTTTTCTGTCTTTCATTATTGTTCTTCATGCATTGCTTTGTAGGTAAATGTTTTGTTCTGAATAACTGCTTATAATTCATATGTATATGAATGGAGGAATCATTAAAATTAATCATGTTCGTTGTTTGATAACATTTTTTCCCCACTGTTTTGGCTACTTGATATAGAAGTCTCTGCCTGAGATCATGTTCGGGCTCTTCCTATTCATTCCACATACAAAATACAGGGGAAGCAGAACTTTAAAATGATATTTTAGAAAGAATTTTAACCAGCTGCTCTTTGAGTTAAATAATAACTCTTTGCTCATTGAAAGTTAACGTTTTACAAATACAATAACAAATTTAAATTTATCTCCATATGTTTGTTGCAACATAACGACTGAATTTTTGCTTTAAATGTTTCTTCATACATCCTGGAGCTGTTTGTATGCGGATGGAAATTCTCTATCTCTCAGCCAAAAGATAATAATGCAATTACAGTGCAAATATTTTAACCCATTTCGTTATCTGATTAAGGTTGATTTTTTTCAGCTTTTTTATTTCTGCTTGCAAACGAAAAATCAATATGTTTATCGGATACTCAAGCTTGTTTCAGTAATAAAATCATAATAAACTTTGTAATTTAGTATTTATCTAACCATCTCGTTGTAAGTTAGGAGGCAAAACGTCTATTATGTTTTTTTTATTGCTCCGGTGTGGAAATCCGATTTTCTAAAACAACTTGATTCTATCGGATTAGTGGTGTACATGAAGAAAGGTGAGGGAGGGCAGATGGCCCTGATCCAGGTGCAGAATGAGATTTAGCCTTTTTAAATATTTGTTTCTATTTCCTTCTCATGATCAACTTTTTTTCTCTTTTTCAATCGCAGAAATTTGAGCCGAAGTCTCTATAAAATTCCATGTGAAAAATAATTTTTTAAAAAAGAAACGAAATACTTCTGTTGGCCATTTTTTTTGTTTTTTTTTTTTTTTTAATGTTAGTTTTGCCTGTTAGATTCCTGCACCCACACATGGGAGAGAGTCTCATTTTTAAGGCTGTCTGTTGTTGTTTATAGAACAGGCCACTTTAACTTTTCTTTTAAATTAATGAATTTTTTAGGCCTAAGAAAACACTTTCTTTTAACTTAATATGTAGATCAATATCTTTTTGGTTGTAAGACAACTATGTTTATTGTAGTCGGTTGAATATTGTTTCCTAGAGACGAGAGCAACCAAAAACATTCTAATTAGCTTCCTTCCTTACACTTCAGTTGCTTCTCTCTTGCTCAATCGCTGTTCATAGCTCTAGTCTATTTTTTTTTTAATATCAACCATTTATGATTTTGTTCTTGTTTTTCATTCTACAATTGCCATTACCTTTCCAATATCTTTCATTGCAAGCTATTTTTACCTCCAGTTTAGCTCTTTGTTTTTTGCTTGTTTTTGGTGCTTATGCCATTTTTCTCTTTCCCTTTCGCGTCCTTCTTTCAAATAACTGATGATATAAATTGAAGAAAAAGGCTGTAGAGGTGATTGTCTGCTTGGATGTTCACAGAAAACTTCAATTAATTCTTGTCTCGGTCTTTTCTCTGTCCATGTATTCAGATTTTCTCTGCAAGTTTTTTCACATTTTCTTTCCTTCCTTGACACATTTTTTTTTTTGGTTTCAGATTTTTATAACGACTGATATGCTACAATATTAAATATGATTTACTCATCCTAATCAAAATTAGAAACAATGATCTTTCAAATATTTGAGCTCATTTAGTTAAATTTTCTGTCCCATATCTGCACGATTGGCAGAAAAACAAAATCTCTGATGCCTTCATTCAAGACTATGTCATGTACATAATAATTTTGTGGTGGGCAGCATGGAAAAATAATACAGCAAAAGACCTAAACCTAAATTATCGGAGTCCAGCAACTGTTGTGAATCCTGTCCTTGAAATAGCTGTTAGAAATTATAACATTGTTTAAAACGAAATATTGGTTTTGAAGAAAAAAATTGAACGTGTGGGGCTAGTCAGTTTTTCCGAGGTTGGCGCAGAAATAGGAAGTGGGTAAAACCCGAAAATACCCAGCAAATAATGAGGGAAACCCCTGATATTTACAACCGATCTCAATTACAATTTTTAATTTTGATGGGCCCAGAACAAAACCATTTTTTCCCTTTCTTCCTTTCATGTTATGGATACTCATTCTTTGATTTGTCTTCTCTCTCTCTCTCTCTCTCTCTCTCTCTCTCTCTCTCTCGCTCTTTCTCTCTGTCCACTCTTTCGCATGGCTGTTTTCTTTCTTTTCTTTGAAAATTGGCAACTGGTTCTCATTTGCTATCTCTCTCTCTCTTTCTCTCCCCCCCCCCCCCCCCCCTCTCTCTCTCTCTCTCTCTCTTTCCCTCTCTAAGTTTTTTGAATCTTCACATCAAAAGTCTTAATGCGTGTTCACGAAGCCAATATTCCATGCCTGATGAATAATGTAGAACAGGCCACAGAAAACTAACAAACCTAAACGAACCAAATTTTCTTGTACAAATTAGCTTTTCTTCGCTTGCAGCTATAGAAGACAAAAAAGCTACCACCATCATTTAACTTTCACAAAACAGAGAGGACAAAAGCAATGGCCTCCCTTTGTTAGCGACGTCGTATGGCCTTCCAAGCCTGATTAAATGTACCCAAGTGTGACTAGCCACTGCGCGTTTCCGGTTGACCTAGCTTTCATTAATGAGGTCAACCAAATCGTAGAGATCTGTTTCAAGGCTGTTCCTGACGATTCCATGTGATCTCATTGACAGTTTAGCCTGCATCAGAATACGAAACTTAGTAACATTGGGTCACAGGGAAAAAGGCTACTGTAAAGTAGGTTCTTATTTCTTCTTCTTGTTATTCACGTCTTTGATGAAACTTTCAAAACTAATGGAAGACGATATTGGCTGTCCATTTTGTGAGCGTTTAGTCAAGATCGAAACCGTTTATACATAACGACCTCGATTTGGGACACATTTGCATAGGAGACTAGGCTTTCTGCTGTCCTAGGAATGGATCAAGCTCTCCATGTGTTCTCTAAAATTGAACTTTCAAAGAAAGTTTCATGACCTCCAATTATAAACACCTCCGAATTTTGAGCGTTCAGTTCAGATCTCAACCGTTTCAACAAGACGACCTCGATTTGGAGCACATTGACATAAGAGACTAGGCTTTCTGCTGTCCTAGGAATAGATCAAGCTCTCATTATGTTCTCTGAAATTGAACATTCAAAGGAAGTTTGGTGACACCTTCAGTTATGCTCAATTAGTTGAGCGTCAAGGACTGATCACATTAATGTGGTTTTTCAAATGTATCATGATTTTCTGTTGTTTTGTTTCTCATTTTGACACAAGTTTTGGTTGAATTTACATTTATTTAAGGGTAACCTATATATATATATATATATATATTTTACTCCCATAGAAGATATCAATTAGAGAATTACATGGATCGTATACGCTACTCTATTTTTAAATTTCAAAACACCTAATGGACCATGAGACAATACGATATGACTTTAAGAAATAGGCAGATACTAGTTGTTTTTTTTTTCAATGAAAAAAAAAATATATTTAAAAGTAGGTCAAACAGATATTATCAGACGTGAATGCACGTGCTTAAGAAAGATTTAGATTCCAAAATAAAGAAGAAAAAAAATGTCGATTCAATCCATGAAGAAATCAAAATTATTTCAATTTCAAAAGAGGCCTAATTTGTCCGTCATGAAAATGGATCTATATGCGTTGGACTATGACATGAAAAAAGAAAAGTTCTACATTCTAGACTGTACCACAAGATTTCCTTTTTATATTCCACAGATATTCATACCGTGTGTCTAAAGATGAATGTGCAGTGTCTCATCTGCACCCGTTTCTCATTCAATATCGTGTCTGAAACAAACGAAGCTTTCAAAATAAAGCTGCCACAAGCTTTTTCATTATCTCAAAATAAAACTTGTCCAAGGCTGCCCAAAGCGCCATACATTTTACAATAATGTGCATGGACGGGGTTTTTTTTGTTTTTTTTTTTTCTCCTTCCATGGATGGATGGGTAGGTGGGGTTCCCTGTGTGGGAAAAAGAGAGGCATTGAGGCGAGAGAAGGATAGACAGAAGATTATGGACAGAAAGGGTTTTTTATCAATAAAGGGTAAAGCCTGCTAATGTACAAAATATGAAGATAGAAAAATAGGACAAAACACAATGAGAGAGATAGTTATACAGAGAAAGACAGAGAAAGGGACAGGGAGAAAGTAGAGACAAGGGCACCAAATAAAGACAGAAATCAAAGAGAATCACTAACAGAAAAAAAAGAGAGAGATAGAACGAGAAACCAAATAAGAGACAAAAAGGGAGCAAGATGGAACGCGAGATGGAGAGAGTGAGAGAGGGAGAGATGGAGAGAGAGAGAGAGAGAGAGAGAAAGAGAGAGAGATATTGAGAAGGAGGAAAAGAAAAATAGAGGAAGATAAAGGTAAAAGAGAGAAAGAGTTAGGAAGATAAAGGAGAGAGGAGAATGATACGATAATGAAAAAAAAAAATCTCCCCTTGCCTCTGTCAAGCGGGTGCATGTGAAGGTAAGCATAGCTTTACGTATGCTACCTTCTTCTCACACACACTCACACACACAGACACACACACACAAACCAAACAGGAGCAAAGAAAAGAAAGAAGAAGAAAGGTATCAATGTCAAAGCATTACGATCGCCGCCTGCTTTAACTCCAATTAGATACTTGATAAAGACGTCTTAGGGCAAACCCGTTCATTCTGTTCACGGGGGTTGGAAAGTTGGCGTTTGTTTCGCCGCAGCTGCTGTGGCTCTTGTCCGAATTCACCACAAGCTGTGATAGGTCAAAACACACTGAAAAAAAAAGGAAGAAGGGGGTGAGGGAGAGGGATATTGTCTCTCGAAAACATCAATGGGGAGAAGGGGGATAGATAGTAACGGGAATAGAAAGAATAGAGTGAGAGAGAAATGAAATGAGAGAGGGTCAGAAGAAATTGGATAGAGAGAGTCAGTGAGAGATATAGATATGGAGAGAAAAAGAGAGAGAGAGAGAGAAGAGAGAGAGAGAGAGAAAGAGAGAGAGAGAGAGAGAGAGAGAGAGAGAGAGAGAGAGAGAGAGAGAAAACAGTTAATCGGAATTCGATAAGTCCAGATGTAGACTACAGAATACCAAATTGCGGCACTCCACAGTTGAAGAGCAATATAAACATGTGCGCACGCAGCTAATCCACCTTTTGACCTTTCAACTTTGCCATCCGGGTCTTCCTGTTTCCCCTCTGAACTCCAAATTTTGTTTTGTCAGGCTTTGGGCAAGATTATGGTTTTAAAGTTTATGCAAACCATTTCGGCACCGTTGTCGTTGTCTTTCATCATATAGATTGTGGCAGCTGGGTTTTTAGAACTTCAAAGAATCATAACAGGTGCTCAAAAGGATATGAAAGATGAAAAGAAGGATTTGAACTTGGCCAGAAAAAAATTCAATTGAACATTTTAAAAACAGCATTGGAGGCGATAAACCTGTAGAGAGAGTGACAAAATGACTTGTGCAACTCAATAATTCTGGGGAGAAATCTGTTTGGTTCTCGAATGAATATTTTCCTCATTAGTTCTTATCTTACCTTTTTTTTTTATATTTTTACTAAAGCTTATTTCTCTTCACGTCTTTTGGTTATGTTTGTTCTTCTCTTTTTATCACCATCATCATCATCATCATCATCATCATCATCATCATCATCATCATCATCATCATCATCATCATCATCATTTCTCTCTCTCTCTCTCTCTCTCTCTCTCTCTCTCTCTCTCCTTCTCTTTCTCTGTCTCTGTCGTCATTTTTATTCTTTGCCTTTTCATTCATTTCAATGATTAAATAGTAACCGACACGACCTGTGTGATTCGTGTCTTTGCAGGACGTGTACATAAATGTGCATACACCCGCATAATTGATTAGAAAATGTATAGCATTATTAGTTGTATCACACTCACAGTTCTTCGAAATATAATAGATTTTATATTGTCTGCCATTATGGTAACACCCTGTTGCCTTGAAAAAAATTATAAGTAAAGAAAAATGTACGTTGCTATTCACCCTCATACACGTAGTATAACTAAAGTCGATCAATACACTAGTCTTAGACTTAACAACACAACCAAATCAGATTAATTTTATAGCACCTACTTTTGCGAACTTGAATGGTAAGAAGGTATCATGTTTTATTTCGGTTCAGTTCTTTTTATACGCATCTTATTGTAATGGAGCTTAACTCTTACGTATAATGCCTATAAAAAGTTTTTGTGGGGCGTCAATAAAACCCACAAAAATATAGATATGTTACTCTAGATCATACCATTTTATGTGGGCACATTTTAAAATCCTGAACTTGTTTTACGGATTTACAAAATGATATTTTATAACATTATTTAAACCTTATTAAGCATGCGAAACAAAACATGCAGAAATACAATTTAAGAACGATAATGTTCCGGAACTTTGTATGCCGCAAGTCAAAGCTAAAGGGAAAAAAAACAGCATTAAATGTTTGGTGCGCAACTTTTGTTTTCTTAAGAATATCTTTAAGTGAAATAATAAAAATCAGCGATGGGTTTGCCTAATGTTTGTAAAGGTAACAGTTTTTTTCCAATGCTTTCACCAATGTACAAACTACACTGTTCTATCTCAATGTGGTGCCTCCTTCCTTGTGAACAAAGCTGTCAGTATTTTGGTCCATGGGCAGAACATAGCCACATGGCATTCTTAGACGTTGCATGGTTTATAGAGAGATAACGTTATCCACGTTAAAACAACTCACCGTACAAGTTTGCCCACTGTATTCAACTTCGGGCCTGGCGCCTTATTAAGAAGGAACAGTGAGGATGGAGGGGTACTGTGTGCCATACGTACTAAAGCGGAAAATGTCCAATTGCACAGTTGAAGTTCTCTGGACGAAAAACAAAAAATGAACTCGCCAGAACAGATTACTGTTTACAACAATGTACCTTTTACCAATAGAATGTCCATTTGTAGCATATTCAAATGCTTTAAAAGAATAAAATCTGGGAGATACATAAATTGCTGGGGCGAAATTTATTTTATTGCCTAATGTTAATATCTTTCGTAAAGACAGTACCAAAAATCAAAACCACCAGGAAACTCTTGAAGAAAAAGCTTTAGAATATCGATATGTTTTTGTCCGATTATTGTTTTCTGGTTTGGTGAATCCGAGCTGGGTAACTAAGCGTTGATCGACCTCCTGAAAACAAAGTATGCATTACACGCAAGGCCGAGAGAGTTTCTAGATCTTAGATCGAAGACGAGGCTCTTAGAGGACAAGCTTAATTTTATCTTTACAGTTTTAAAATAGATTTTGTCTCCCAATATTTAGATGCAATAGTATCATTTTGATCCTGACCCAGATATAAAACTAGAGCTTCAAATTCACTCTCTGTAGTATTCCAATGACCCAGGCCTCTATAGAAGATCACGTGATGTGGGGCTGCGCGTCTTTTGAACCAATCAGAGCAATTGTTTCATTTGCATCCATCCACCAAAGCTCCAAGTCACATGATGCAAATTGGAGTGGTCTTATGGATGGTTTTTTGTACTGCATAGCGTTTTGTTGATCTTTATATCTAAAACATCTGTGACTGAGATCTAGATCTGGAAGTTTATGAAAAGCTACAAATCCTAAAAGCTAGATCTATTAAAAGTAAGCTTTAAGTTGCTCACGTTTAGTAGCAAACCACGTGGTTTAGATTCTTAACATTCAAATAATACTTAGTTCCTTTTTAAACGCAAAAGGACGTCTTGAAAAAAAAATAGATTCTGAAAAGTTTGTCGAAGCTTTGGATTGAATACATCGCCACGCAATAAGGTCTAAATTTAGAATGAACCTATACAGTCTTACACGTTGTGCAACCTGTCTTATCTCCTTAACTTATTTTTTTAAACTCTAAATTAAAATTTGTGTGATTTAATAATCTCAAAGGGATATTGTTCTCTAGAGAGAGAGAGACGACTTGGAGGTTGAAGAGGGCCGTA
>BLXT01004326.1:1039242-1049257 GCA_019648995.1 Plakobranchus ocellatus
AAAAAAAAAAAGGAAGAAAAATTGAGGATTAATAATAGCTAGACAATAAAATCCAACTTTGATAAATTGAGAATTTTGTCCGCTTGAAGAATGAATGATGGGTTAGTATTTCAATAGAACGTTTTCCATATCAATTTAAAAAAACAACCTTTTTTTTTTTTTAATTTAATCACATTTTAAATTTTGCATTTCTCCAATTTTTTTATTTTTAATCGAATAGAAAAGATCTTACTTTTCAATTAACCAAGACTGTTTTAGTTTAGTTTTTATGTTGGTTGTTTTGTATTTTACCTGTATTAAAAACAAAATAAGAATAAAAACCAGAGGGTATGTTTTACGTAAAAGGATTTCATCATAGCGATTCAATACCAGAGAGATTTAATTGCCGCAAGATTCAATATCCGAGGGGTTTAATACTCGATAGATTCAGTTTCCGAGAGATTCAATACCCGAGGATTTAATTATCGAGAGATTCCAGACCCGAGAGATTCAGTATAATTTAGAAATCAAAGACCAAAGTTTCAGGTAACTATGATATCATAGTTCAGGGCTAGTGAAGGGGGATCACGAATAGGATCTGGGTTTTGATCTTAGGGGTTACCTTTGCTTTGCTCGCCTCCTTCACCCTCTCTCTTCAGTTCTTTGATTAAGCTACCTATCTACCCAGATGGTGCTGTGTGGACACTGGGAGGAAGACAGTTTAATTGACTCGAATTAGGATTCAAACCGCGCACTTTCTCACATTTCTGACAAGTGGCCTACTGATCCACCATCGATCATTCTAAAATCTAAGTGAAAACAGAGATTGCAGGATCTTTGTGCTCTGATATGTTAACCTAAAAGGAAAGTAAAGTGGGTCCCATGCTTAGTCTAAGCGTCGGGGGACCAGGAGTAGGGTCCTGATTGTTCTTGGCATACAACATTTTCAGGCAGTTTGCCATTGCTTTCCTCGCCGCCTTTACTTTCGCCGGATCTTAAGAGATCTAGCTACCCATTTAGTGCTGGGTGGACACAGAGGAGCAATGAAAATCTGACTTGGCCCGGACTGGGAATCGAACCCTGGACCTCTTGGATAGTAGCCAACTGCCCTACCAGATGAGCCACCGCTCCTCCTAGTTTTCCTTTATTTAAATAGTGTTCTAGTT
Source organism: Plakobranchus ocellatus (assembly GCA_019648995.1). NCBI lineage: Eukaryota > Metazoa > Mollusca > Gastropoda > Plakobranchidae > Plakobranchus > Plakobranchus ocellatus. Next base: position 1,040,388 of record BLXT01004326.1, read on the forward strand.
ATAGTTCCAAATTACCCACAATCATTGAGAAGTGGTGTAGCTGTTAGCGCGTTCTGCCATGCAAAATCCAGGATAACCAATTTAAAGCACTTTCCTCATGTCTTTCCCGGATCACATAGACAGTCGAGAGGTAATAATAAAAGGTCAGTTGACAACTGTGGACTTTTATAGTTAAGGCAATGCTAACAAAAAATGAGTTTCAAGCAGTGCATGTTTTAGGTCTAAGATTAAATTAACTTAGGCGTTCATTTGACAGTAACAAGTATAGATGTTCACAAAGTTTAGACTGAGCCATACAAAATCATTCTCTCTCTCTCGCTCTCTCTTTCTCTCTCTCTCTCTCTCTCTCACTATCTCTCTATCTCTTTTTCTATCTCTCTCTATCTATCTATCTATCTATCTCTCTATCTATCTCTATCTATCTATCTATTTATCTATTTATCTTTCTATCTATCTGCCTTTCTCTCTCACCTTTCCTCTCTCTTTCCGTCAATTTCTCCGGGTTCGAGCCGCGCCACTGGCACCCTGGCCTGTCAGAGGGCCTTAAAGACTGAAATCACTTTGTTGTGGACTAGTTATAAACAATAAACTAAACCAAACCNNNNCTCCCTATCTCTCTCTCTCTCTCTCTCTCTCTCTCTCTCTTTCTCTTTAGCCCTATTTCTCTGAGTATGAATGTCTCTCTCAATATATTTCTGCACAATTAACTATGCTTGTTATAAAAAACAAGGTGTTACAATATGTAAGCACACGCAAACTCAAATTAATATAATGATTCATAGCACAGACTAAAAAAATATATAAATAATTGTGGCGCAGGTAACGGAAAACTGCCTTCCTCGGAAATATGATTGATTTATATACAATGTACATCGATGAAAAAAAGACGAAAAAAAACCGTGATATTTTGTTATCCACATACATAATTATTATGATTATAGCTTCTGTAAGCTAAGAACATATGTTTTGAAGCATAAAAACAGCTAAAGGAAACGGTTTTTATTGTTGTCATAAAACCTATTTTTATGAGTCAAGTGGGATAATTTTAGCACATCTAATTGGGCAGGATAAGCTCATGTGTTTCGGGATAGGAAAAAACAAAAAAAAAAACCCCACACACAACTAAGCAACAGAAAGCATGGTTTAATATCCTCAAAATCCTACTCGGAACGTTGGTTTAAAGGAGCTTATCGATTGATTAATAATACCTTCACTCGTCTTCTTTTCTATCAGTCGTGGCTTTTGGTGCATGGTGTTTAATAAAACGCATGACTTCAAGCCAAACTACCAATTTCTCCCGTTTTCTTCACTTTAAGTTGGTGTCGTGAAATAGGCCCGATATTGCCGTTGGCTCGAAGAAAACTTCCCTGTGTTTAATTACTGAATAGCTTTCGCCTATACTGAGGTTGTATCGAGTAGGCAAGGTTTGGTTTGCTAGATAATTATAAGGTTAGATGGGTTAAATTAGGCCTATCGGCAACCTCTTTTTAGCACAATGTAATGATAGGTTCTGAGGTTACATATATAAATATATATATATATATATATATATATATATATATATATATATATATATATATATATATATATATATATGCATACACATACACACAACACGAGAAAAAGAGATTGAAAACATGTTACAACATATTTATATCTTGGAGGGACTTTATTTGTGCTTCTATATTATGTAAACAATGTATAATTGTTCAACTATGAATTTGTAAAGTACTGATATATTGTACTGATATATTGTTCCGTGATGCATAAAAGATGTTGGCATAAAACACAGAGTTAGGTTGATGATTTTTAAATGGGTTGCCAACTCTAGGCCAAAGATGGATCTCGATTAATTTGTATTTTTTTTCCCAAAGCAGTCTTCGGAGAGATTGGCTTAATGGCTACCTTGTTCAGCCGGCGAGTAGGCGGAAAAAAGCACTAACGTCCTCGAGGCTCTGATAAAGGCAATGCATAGCAACAAGACAATAAGCACTTGTGTTACTCTAGTGCGCTATCAATATTAACCCTGTCGCTAACCAGCCCGTTGCTGCCTAAATATAACCGTAGCTATATTAATAAGCAGAAATAATATTGTTGAAAAGCTACCATAAACTGTGCAATTAAGTGTTACGCAACTAATCTTTAGATAATCTTAAGTACAGAACTACAATGCCAAAAACACACCCTTCCGCTTGTTCCTTGTAAAATACATAGATGTGGATGTGTGCTGAGTGAATAATAAATGAAATATAAACATCTGCACGACCCAAGGCTACGTTTTAACGCAATCTAAAATACTTTTGTGCTATTGGTGAAACCACTAAATACACTAATTAGTCAAATATTAAAAAAAAATAGTCTGTGAGGTCAGATTGAAAATTTACATTCTATGAATATTTAAAAACATAATCAGCCATTGTTAATATGCTTAGTTAATGAGCAAATACCTGTGCATACACAAAATGTATGAGTTATGCATACGCACTTTTTTGTAATGAAACCTGCGCCTCATATTTGACTGCTATTTTTCTTTCATTTTCGTTCTGTCAAATCTAACTACCGAAATTACAAATGTTGCGCGCTGAGCAAGGCTATAAAGACGCCCGGTATTTTTTTCCTGATGTAAAAACTATGTTGAAGTAAGAATAATTCATTAGAAAAAAAAGATTCGGGTAAATTTCCACTCTTTTTTCTTGTCCTATAAGCACTGCGGATGATTAAGTCACTAATTTGTATTTCGATATTAGTTATTTGAAAATTTTCACGACTTGCGTTTTCAAACGAACAGAATTAGTGAAGGAGACGTAAGTCCTGGGTTGGGAGAGACAGCGTTGAGCTGAGCATGCGCAGTGACCTACGATGGTGCACAGGACAGATCCTTCTGACAAAGATGGGCTCAGGTATTAGGGTTTTTGGGCTTTTTTTTTATATAGCCAGTCCACAACAAGGTGATCTCAGGCTTTAAGGCCCTCCGTCAGGCCAGGGCGCCGATGGCGGGGCTCGAACCCGCGACAGCTCAGGTATTAGTGCCGATAGAGAGAGAGAAAACATAAAAGGAAGAGAAAATTAGAAGCTCAGAGGTGAAGAGAGAAAGAAAGGGAAAAGGCAGAGGCAGTCAGAGAAAGAGATAAAAGCAGGTATATGAGAGCCACAAAAAAAGAGAGACAACAAGTAAGAGAGAGAGAGAGAGAGAGAGAGAGAGAGAGAGAGAGAGAGAGAGAGGGTGAGATATAGTTAATGTAATATATATATGTTTTTTTTTTATTGTATGTAATCATGTATAATATTGGTATTAGCATTGATTCCTGCCAACGTAACTAGCAAGGAAAACACGTGAAGAAAATGGCATAGAAATGTGTCAATAATATATTTTTCCTTTTGGTATTTGCACCTTTTTTTTACAATGCAGGAGAAAAAAAAAACACACATCTTCAATCAAAATTCTTAATTTTATGTGTCAAGATCAAAGATATTGAGGTACAGTTTGTTCAATATACGCCTTAATGCAATCCGCTTAATTGACATTGTGTTCTGGGTGTGGTCTTACAAAGAGAAATAAATGAAAGAGAGGAGGAGACAGATTAAGAAAGAAAATTAGAGAGAATGTGAAAAAAGAGAGAGAGAGAGAGGGAGAGAGAGAGAGAGAGAGAGAGAGAGAGAGAGAGAGAGAGAGAGAGAGAGAGAGAGAGAGAGAGAACAGAGGGGACACATAGAAATAGTAGAGAGAACAGAAAACTATAAGGAAGAGAAAGCGACAGGGACAAGGAAACATAAAAAAATCGAGAGGATAGAGAGCGATAAAAATAGAAAGAAGGAGATAAAAGATGGCGATAGAGATAGAAAGAAGGAGATAAATCGCCAAAAAAAAAAAAATGGAAACAGATGAAAAAAAGGAAAGTGAGGAGAATTTGAGCGCAAGAGAAAAGAAAAAGATAAAAAGAGTGGGAGGAAGAGAGAAAGGGAATAAGAGAGAAAGGGAGAGAGAGAGAGAGAGATAGAGAGAGAGAGAGAGAGAGAGAGAGAGAGATAGAGAGAGAGAGAGAGAGAAGGACACATACAATGCGATAATATGTTTTCATATGCTGCAGTAAGGTATGCATTTTTTCTCCTCGTTTCTCACCTCTTTCATTAAGTGTGCACTAAAATTTCCCTCTAGTGCAGTTTTATAGACTTGGCAATTAGATAGGGCGTAAAAAAAATAAACAGTTTTGAAGTCAATCTTCAATCAGGGCAGCCTCTCTCAATCAGCTGAGTGCTATAGATTTTCATCTCCCGTTGCCTCTCCTCATCTTCTCCATCTATCTCCTGTGCACTTTTTTTTAAAAACACCCACGATTTTTTTGGCCGTCTAGCCCGTAGTGCTGCTTGCTGCCTCTGCCTTGATTAGTTCATAGCGCAATAGTCAGCGCTGTTGGTGTTGCAGTGTCTGGAGGATAAACCGTCTAGGGATCGCAATCTTAAAGAAAATGTGTATATAAAATTCAATTTCTCCTCATGGCAAATCTATTAGTGAGATGATATTTCACTAAGATCTTCTGATCGAGTCCAAAATATTTGAGGTTAGAGAATGAAAATGATAAATTGGAAGCGATAGATTTCCAGTCCTCGTCGTCGCCATAGTCATCATTATCATCCTCATCTCCTCATCATCATGATCTTCATCATGATCATCACCATCACCATAATCATCATTGCCATCATCACCATTAGCCTCATCATGATCATGATCATTATCACCATTATCAATACATCATCATCATCACTACTATCATCATCATCATCATCATCATCATCATCACCACCTCTACCATCACCATCCGCATCACATCATTATTAACACAATCTTGATTTTCATATGGCAGTGTCATCATGAACAAATATGTTTATGATTTTCATCAGCAGCTGAGCATTATCTAGGGTGTTAATGATCTTACCATAGATAGTCACTCTTCACGCAGGTCTCTAGGTAGTTTACAATGTCATCATTTATTTTTCTAAATTTCTTTTTTAGCGCTAGAGAGAAAAAAATAGCCCGCTATATCATCAGCCTATGATTAAATTATTTCTCTTCCTTTGTAACTGCATTTTCGAATTTATTTTTGTCGAACTATCTTCTTGCGATCTAAGCTATCTCTTTTTTTGATTAAAATAGCTATGAATAGAGTATATTTGTATATTTAAGTATTTGCAAGCATCAAGTTTTCGATGATGGAAAAACAGTAGCAGAGAGTGCAAGGATAAAAATAGTATTGAATTTTTTTTTATAATTATCGTACAATAACATCTACTCACGCTTTAAAGTGGATATAGCGAGAAAGTGTAGGGTCATCATGAACCGAACCTTTCATTGTATAACATGATGAAATCATACACTAGTCCCCTTTCCAAAACCCTTTTGCGATGCAATTTTATGCAGAGAACGAAATGATGATGGCTGGTTTTATTGACGTGCTTATAAATTATATCAAATGGATCGTGATCGTGGGCTCGATCGTAACAGTTTCACACACGTAATGTTGAGCGCCCGATTGGGGGAATATGTAATGAATTAACCTTATTTCAATACATTTTTGGAAGATGTAAAGATTCATCATTAAAATCATTTGTTTCCCGCTTTTAGAATTTAAAGACAAGATTGTGTCTTCGAAAATAACTTAAGTTTTGTTTTCTTTCTGTGTTGTTTGATAAGCATACTTGTATCATATCGAGGGACGATTTCGTGCCGTGAAAAGATAAAGAGAGATTTCAATGGTTATTTTTGTTTATTGCGATTTCTTTCTCCTCCTCCAAGCCAAATCAGGGGTGGATTGAGAAAAACCAAAACATTGCCATCCTCACCGTCTGTATACTAGCTGTGTTTAAAAAAATTGGGTGATACGTCCTCTTGCCTTGCTATGCTAGCTGCCTTCATAGGTTGATCAGTTTTCGTGGAATTTTAAAATCTTATGGCAGATCATCAAAGTAATGCCGGTAAAGTGTGAGAAGCAATTGTCCCAAATATCCCAAGGCATACCATTATTGGAGCCGACGGTTTTCATTTTATTATGACTGTTTTGGTTAAAATCTAATTAACTTTTATTCATGTCAGAACGCTTCTTTTCAGATCCTTCATTCATTAAGGCGATAACATATTTGCAAGGCTTTCAAAAAGTATAATTACATCGTTTCTTCCTCTGCATTCTCAATATGTTGTTTTTCGTTCGCTTCTTCCCTCTCTCTCTCTCTCTCTCTCTCTCTCTCTCTCTCTCTCTCTCTCCCCCCTCTCTCTCTCTCTGTGTCTCTGTCTCTCCTTCCTTTTTCCCACGTCTCCCTTTCTCTCTCTTATTCTCTACCCTCTATCTTTCCCCAACTCCTCCATTTTATGTTTTTTATTATTTTTTTTTTATTGCAACTCTTTTCAAGATCTTCTCAGAATTAATTTGCTGGTATAATTAAACTGCTCCATTTACAAACGAAAAACCGGTGAAGTGTTTTCTACATTAGCCGTTATTTTATTTTCCTCAAATTGTTTTTTCCGTCATAAGTTTCTTATTTCTTTTTTTTTGCAAAAGGATAGAGTAACATCCTTCAATCAATGTTGATTTTTCCGGCATTTTCCTGTAATCCTGTCTATCAAGTGCGAAACAGACAAACAAACCTAGAGGCTATCAAGTTATCCGATGTGATCTAGTGCATTTGAAAAACCTGAGCTTTTTTTTTTTGCGCCGCAATCGCATCTCCAAGTTCAAGTATCCGCTTTATTTATTTTAGTTTTTTTTTTTCCGTCATGCCACTGACGTCTGGAGGTGCCGATTCTGTAGGCGGTAAATGTAATGTAAGACGTTTTTGAAAATGTCATCTCATTGAGACTGAGTGAAGAAATGCACGTATTTTTATAGGAGCAGATTTAAACACTCCTGAATGTGATGCGAAGGCAAAAAGCGCTAACATTATTAATACAAGTTTTCAGCACTATAGATCGTGTGGCTAATGCAAAATGATGACTCTTTCAAGAGCAAACACACACAAAAAACAGTAACTTAATTTTATGCTCAAGAGCTTACTGTCCATTAATGTGGAAAAAAAATAATAAAACTTAGCTGGTGGTAAGGGAGGTAAGGGAAATTCTGTTTTTTTTAATATTATTTACCTTGCCGTATTAACCTTTATCATCTTTAATCTTTAGTATCTATCGGGATAAACCATTTATCACCTCGGAAGTTAAAAAAAAAAAATACAATTGCAGAAAAAGAAAGGCTGACAGAAAGTTTAAACTACCTAAATTTCATTTACTTAGATAGGAAAAAAATCATTTCTTTCTTAGCGAAACTCTTAATGTGAAAGGATAATTTAAAAAAGAATATTTATATATATATATATATATATATATATATATATATATATATATATATTTATTTATTTATATATATCGTGCTCTGTGATGTCTGTTTTATTTTCGATGTGTTTTTTCGCATTTATTTGTATTTTATTTTGTGTTTGCGTGATCTTAACTGCTAATATTGACTGCTGCTGCCCCAACGGGTGACTGTTGCATTGGATATCACAGTAGATGATACACAACATCGCCATGGATCGAACGTAACATTATTTAATAAAGAAAAGAAGACTTGTGATGGTAAAAGATTCAGATGGGTCTGATGACAATGCCCATACGTTAAGAACTATATTGATGACCATAATATTAAACTTTAATAAAGAGAAAATAAAGCTAATTATTACACTGCTGTTGCTGCTGCTGACGACGACGACGATGATAATGATGATGATGATGATGATGATGATGATGATGATGATGATGATGATGATGATGATGATGATGATGATGATGATGATGGTGATCGTCGATTTCTTCCTTCTCATTAAGTATTTATTTTAGTTTAAGAATTGCAGTTTCCTCAATGTTGAATGATTGTGACGTAAACAAATTTTCCATGAACGCGTGGTGGTTGTGAGGAAGAGTTCTGGCCTGTTGGCCTAGGCTAGGCCTCCGCTCAGGAGAATTCACCTCCTATAATCCAAGGCTTTGGCGCTCCTATCTAGGCCATCGGGGCATTGTCCATCAGATGCACCTTGGGCAGCGAGGGAGAAAGCTCAGAGTTTTAGTGTTGGTGCAGACTGCAAGCTGTTACTACAGACCACTGGTGAGCAACTAGAATTTAATTCTACTCATAAATTTGTGTAATTACCTGTGAAGAAAGAGATTTCATAAAAAATTTAAAAACATGCATATGTTGAATGTTCTGCATCTGTTGATAACTTTGAGCTCCATTACGTTTTGTAGTGTTAAAACCTTAATACTCATGTGTTTCTTCCTCTCTAATTCCAATGATGTTTGATTTTGAGTGCGCCAGATCCAAATAGGCAGTTTGTAGATCTTGTTGATAGAGATAGCTGAATATATTTTCGCTCACAATACTGACAGCTGATATAAAACTTAACTGTTGCTAACTCATGTATAACTCAAGAACAGATGTCATAAAGATTGTGTGTTATGACCTGAGAAGTTTTTTTACTGTATAAAAGCAGCGCAATAACTTGAGAAATGTTAAACTCTTAAGTGACTGAACTTGCTAGTAAACATAATGATTACTGGCAAGCACTTTACATTCAAAGATATTTGCTCCAGATTAAAGCTAAACGTTAAAATTAGACAGCGTATGTTTTAGGTTTTTTTATGATTTAACAAACTGCACCTGGATTAAGAATTGAAGAATTGAACCTTGTTCCGATAAATGACAGCAATCTGTCGGTCAACCTGCTTTTTGTAGAACCTCGAGGCAATAGTGATGATTATGAAGATGATGATGGTGATGACGATGATGATGATGATGATGTTGATGATGATGATGATGATGATGATGATGATGATG
>BLXT01004326.1:1196225-1206839 GCA_019648995.1 Plakobranchus ocellatus
TTAATTTTAAATGTAATCCTTATTACTTCCAATGCAGGTATACGTCTGCAACAAAAAAAGAAGATATTAACATTATTAGCAACGAAAAAAGAAGATATTAACATTATTAGCAACGAAAAAAAAAACAAAAAAACAAACGCTGTACAAAAATTGACGAATGAAGACAGAAAGTTCAGAATGTGTTCTCCGATAATTTATTTCATTAATACTTTTTACATATTGCGTGCACAGAATTAGACAAAATATGATCATGAATGAATTAAAATGAAGATGGGTTCTTATTTTATCATTGATCTATCAGTTTGAGCACGAAAACTCTACGCTTGAGATAAATGTAAAATAATACTAAGGAATGAAGAAAAATGAAGGTTCTTTTGTATTATAAAAACGATTATTTCAGATATTTCATTTTTTTTTTTACGAGTCTTTAATTTATTTTTATTTCTTTTATTTTGGCTTCCAGCTTTTCTAGTAATCGATTATTAGGCGTCAATTTGCTCAGTAAGTTTTGTTGTAATATCATTTGATTGCTGGTTATTAAAAGCAGCATTGACGTAATGAAAATTGATTATGGTCGACTATATAATTATTTCATTAGGAATTCTAATTGCAGGAAATCTTTCTAAGCATTATTTCACTATAGCCTGTAATTATATGAACACTAATTAGAGAGCTAACTCTAAATAAATTTGTCATGGATTATTACGGCTTGCAGCAACATTGAAACTTGTACTGGCGCCTTTTAAATTAATATAGAACTTGTTAGTCCTGCAAAATCAATAAATGCTGATCACTATAATCACAAAATATTGTATTTTTATGGTGGAGTAATCTCGACCAAATAAGAACTTGAAACTAAAAAATGACAAAAACGAAAATGAAACCATTTGAAAAATTGGATACTATAAATTTGCCTGATTGAAATTTCGCATCGACGTGCCTTCAAAGTAGACTTTGCTGCTCACTTTCGTTACAAAATATATATTCTTACTTAGGCACTAAACGAAAAACTCTCTTTCTAACAAAGCTGATGTAAAGGTACGCTAGAGATGTATCTACCATATGACTTTGAATGCTGTTTGATTTCGACATTTTGTTAACACTTTTTAAAGAGAAACCAGAAAAAATACTTGTTACACTTTTTTTTTTATTTAAATTATGCATACTAGATAATTTTTAGAACTTTTATTGCCTCAAGCAATTGTATTAATGTATTAAAGTTTTAGACCGAAAGAACTTTGGATTTGTCAGTCCAAGTCATATTAAATACGCTGATATCTCGCTTAAAAAAACAGGTTTTTAATTCTTGTATGCTTCATTACCCCGTTAACCAACGATCAACTTAATGAGTAAACATGTATTTAGAAATGAACTACTTGTATGGGCGTTTCATAGTCACAGAATTAATTTCCTGACTGTAGAAATAGAACACCCCAACGAGGATAATACTTCTCTCATGGTAAAGAAAGCACCGCGCATTGAAGTCACTTGAAATAACAATCATGTGTATCAATCAGAATTCATTCGAGTGATCCAATTTTTACCTGAACCAATATGTCTTTGCCTATCAGGATTTCTTGTACATGTGACAAAGACTTTTTTTCGATTCGCTAATTGTCGTGTTATCTACCTAAATCGTTTCAAAATCGTCAGATTGATAAAATATCTTGCCCTAGTTCCCTTACAAACAAATAAAAAAAAATTTAAATCAAGGAGATCTGGACTAACAAAGAACAAAGAATCCCTCAAAGGAGAGGTTACAAAATTGCGGCATTGCAAACAATGATAGATTAATAATCTGAACCAATCATGTAAAAGTCCGGATGTGGAGATCATCAGTGTTATCGTTGGTCCAGAGTCGGGGGCGATGACAGGGGACCGCACACACTGGACGGGTTAGCTGACGGAAATTATCAGGCCCGGATTCAGATAACAGGGGAGATGGCCTGAAAGTGAGATTTTTCTCTCTTCTTCCTTCCGCTCGAGATTTGTCAGCTTGATTATAAAGAACCAATGACAGATCTGAGGACAATGGGCGAATCTCGGTAATGGACTTCTCCCGATAGGACAGATGACTAGAATCACACAGGGTTTGCTTTTTTGACTGAAACCATTAAAAAAATTAAAAATTTCCAGAAATTAAAACACAGGAATTTGGTGCAAAGAAAAAGATAAAAAAAAAAAAGTATGGTGTCCTGTTAGAACATTCAACAAAGTACCAATAATCATCAATTAATCATTTTATTCAGAGATTCAAATCAACTTAGAAATGTTGTTGTTTTCAATGCGGCTTAATCGAGTGCGTTCTAATTGATTGAGAATATTTTTGAAGCGTTATGTACAAATCGACAAAGTACAAACTTTTTTTTGTTTTTCTTTTTTTTTTGTAAACTTTACTAATGTACCTACCGTGTAATAGTCTTATTATAGAAAATTCCCTTATTGGAGTAATAATGATAAAGTCTGATGAAACGAAAAAGAAAATTAAAAAAAAAGAGTAATTTATCTGGAATTAATAGACTGGCAACATCTTCATAGAGTTCACACAATTAGCGTGAGGAGAGAATAGATTTGCCTAGTCTCTAAGGAAAGTCTTTGGAAAATCAAACAAAACAACATGCTTGTAATTGGAACACGAAATTGAGAAGTTAAGGCCAACGACCTCCATGAAATATTAAAGCAACGCTGTCTAAGGCAAGGGGCGATAGTCTCTCTGTGACAAGAACACGCATGTAGTTAACTCTATAACACACTAAGCTAATCGAAATAGGAAACAGAACTGTCCGTACATCAGACGTTACTATCGAATACATTGGGGTTTCCGATCGTGAACAGCTGCATCTTATCGATACTTGAGAATTAGTTGTGCCTTACGCGTGCTGGATAACAATGCATAGTACCAAATATCTTTGTATTGTCACAGAGAGTGTATGTCCCTCTGATGAGTGTATGTCCCTCTGATGAGTGTATGTCCCTCTGATGAGTGTATGTCCCTCTGATGAGTGTATGTCTCTCTGATGAGTGCATGTCCCCCTGATGAGTGTATGTCCCTCTGATGAGTGTATGTCCCTCTGATGAGTGTATGTCCCTCTGATGAGTGTATGTCCCTCTGATTAGTGTATGTCCCTCTGATGAATGTATGTCCCTCTGATTAGTGTATGTCCCTCTGATGAGTGTATGTCCGTCTGATGTACCAGGTTTAAACCCCGCCATAAACCATATGAATAAATTATGCTCTGCGATGGCGCAGTGGCTAGGAAACCCGCCCTGCACGAACCTTTCGTCAGTCAAAGATTTCAGGTTTGAACCCGACATCACCGCCTTGGCTTTATGTGGGAAAAAAAGTCTGATATCGTTATGTAACAATTGGTAAAATAATAAGCTATCAAAATTGAGTGAAACGGCCAGTGCTGTACTTCAGATAGGCATTGAACTCGCACAGCAAAAATAGCCGTTTGATATCGTTCTCTAAGAATTGGGATCGAATACAGAGATAGAAAACGACTTGCTTAAAGTCAATTTCCCCGCTCCCAGCGTGATTAATAAACGCTATAAAAAGAGAAAAAAGAAAGAAAAAAGTGCACTCAATTTTCACTGGGTTTCAAATCATTGCATTTATTATACAGTAGCAAAATTAAAGCCTTCATCAACAACAATTTTTCGAACAACTTTCAACCATTCAATCTAGAATGGAGTTTTGTATTTTCGTGCTTCAATTTTTTTAAGACCTCAAGCAGATTATGTGCCCAAAAATACTTTGAACAATTCTAAACTTAGTTATTTTGTTTTCCTTTACTTCCTCAACTTAGTATTTCAATGGATTGATATTCACAATCAAATTACAATGCAATTTTTTTCAATTGCACCCCTTGTCTCTATCTCTAACTCTGATGATCAGTGCGCCTCTAAGCTCATTCATTTATCTCTTTTAAAACGTTATTCCTCTCTCTCTCTATCAGCCACTTTGTTCTGATATTTTTGCCGTGTCCTCCTCACTGACAGCGTTTGCCCCCCATCCCTTCTACTCTCTCCTCTCTTGTTTACTCTTTGCCTTTTAATTACGTGTCTTGGTTTTCGGGGCCAATTTCACCTCATCCCTATGACATTGTCATTCTATTGACTTCACGTGAGAGACCCGTGTTCTGAGAGGGGATGAAAGACCTGAGAGTCAACAGCAAGCTGGGGAGCATCCCAGATTTTAAACAGGTCAATATTCTGCCCCCGACCTGCCTGCGGGCGAAAACGTTTAAACACAGAACTGAGATACAAAGAGCGGGGGATAAAAAAAGAGGAAAATATATCGATGGAAATTGAGGAACATTGAGCGTTAGAGAGTTAGAATAGAAGCAATATGTGTGGGAGTAAAGAGAGAGAGAGAGGGGGGGGGGAACAAAGGGAAAGAGAAAGAGAGAGAGAGAGAGAGAGAGAGAGGGAGAGAGAGAGAGAGAGAGAGAGAGAGAGAGGAGAGCAGAGAATCTGCTTTAGAGGAGGAAATATCCTCGTAGTACGTGGGATAACGGGGTAAAATTTTAAGAAACTCCTTTCACCCAAGATGGACATAATTTTCCATACTAGATAGAGAATATAGAGTTGGGACTGTATAACTGTTTACTTTGTAAGACTTTTATTCTAAATGAAATCTTAAATTGACACTGTTATAAGTTTTTCTTAGTTGTAACAACTATCTGACTTTTTTTGTCACAATATTGTTGTGAATCGCACACAAAATTAGTACCCGATTATTCTAATTACAGATCCGAAGGCGTTAATTTGAGTTTTCTGTCTATCCAGTTGTTGGATGATATTAAGACTATTTCTCAGAAAGAGAAGCAGCAAATGGACTTAGTCTTGCATACACCTAAAAAGTATCCTTTAAATTCCAATTAAAGTCCGGTTTCTAATCCTTTAAGGTGTATTTGCTATGGTCTAAAAAAAATGAAACAAACTTATAGATATACAATAGTTTTCAAACATAAATTCACGACTAAAATAAAATATTAAAAAAAAAAATCTTTGTTGTTCCAAATTTAACTTTAACCTAAATTGATTTTCAAAAATAGAAACACCCAGAATACAGCAAATCTAAGGTAAACTCTTCATTACGTTTTACATAATTCTTCCATACAACTTGAGCCTGTCAGACTGGGAACAGATTTAGAAGCTTGGAGAAATATTGCGAGCACCTTTGGAAGTATTAGATTCCCTGCAGTAACCGTGAAGTCATCACTTTTCTGTAGCTAATTATTCCCTGCACAGGTGCTGCGCTCTGTTCACGTTGGCCCCCTGTGTCAGTGAAACACCTACGCCCCTCTGACTCCTGCAGTATTAGACTTCAAGATCCAGATAGAAACTTTGACGTGATGAAGTACAAGCTTTCTTTTGCTGTTTCAAACTATAAAATAATAGGACTAAACGTCTTCCGTCTGCTTGTCTTGCGGTTAAAAATAAATTGTTTTAAAATACCTAAGGTAATTATTTTCTTATCAGGAAATGTAAAGTATAAGGAGAGAAGCATCGAACCCACCAGGGCATACGTACTGCACCAATGGATGTCAGTGGTTCTACTGTAACAGATAGAATACTTATAACTTTTTATCTTAACCGTAGCGCTTTTTTTTTCACTTGAATATAACACATGCATTTTTTTTTCTTAACACTCATTCATTGTACAGGTAGAAACTGTTTTAGATATGAATTCATTCTTGTCTGTTTTGCCCTAGCTTTTCCGCTGCTTGATAGCAATAGGTCAGTAATAAAGTAAATAATGTCAGTGGTTACAATACACGCTATAAGTCAGTAATAAGGTAAATAATGTCAGTGGTTACAATACATGCTATAAGTCAGTAATGAGGTAAATAATGTCATTGGTTACAATACATGCTATAAGTCACTGTATAAGGTAAATAATGTCAGTGGTTACAATACATGCTATAAGTCAGTAATAAAGTAAATAATGTCAGTGATTACAATACACGCTATAAGTCAGTAATAAAGTAAATAATGTCAGTGGTTACAATACATGCTATAAGTCACTGTATAAAGTAAATAATGTCAGTGGTTACAATACATGCTATAAGTCAGTAATAAAGTAAATAATGTCAGTGATTACAATCCATGCTATAAGTCAGTAATAAAGTAAATAATGTCAGTGATTACAATACATGCTATAAGTCAGTAATAAAGTAAATAATGTCATTGGTTACAATACATGCTATAAGTCAGTAATAAAGTAAATAATGTCAGTGGTTACAATACATGCTATAAGTCACTGTATAAGGTAAATAATGTCAGTGGTTACAATACATGCTATAAGTCAGTAATAAAGTAAATAATGTCAGTGATTACAATACATGCTATAAGTCAGTAATAAAGTAAATAATGTCATTGGTTACAATACATGTTATAAGTCAGTAATAAAGTAAATAATGTCAGTGGTTACAATACATGCTATAAGTCAGTAATAAAGTAAATAATGTCAGTGGTTACAATACATGCTATAAGACAGTAATAAAGTAAATAATATCAGTGGTTACAATACATGCTATAAGTCAGTAATCAGTAAATAATGTCATTGGTTACAATACATGCTTTAAGTCAGTAATAAGTAAATAATGTCAGTGATTTACAATCCATGCCGCATGAGAAGACAAATGATGATGATGGTTAAATCGCTTGTTGCAAAACTCGTTCGTATAACGAGGACTTCCAGTCTATACAAAGAAGAGGAAAGTTGATTAGGGGGCTTAAGGAAAAGCAGAAGTGAGCGACAGGTTGTTTTAATTTTTTTCCTACTGTGCAGTAATTGTTGTTAAGCAATAAAACTGACTATAAATAGTAGTTCCTGCCTATGGACTAAAATTTTAATTCAGTTTCTGTGTCAGGTTTCTTCATCTTCTATCAATAATTCCTCGTAGACATTTTGTGTCTAGTTAAAAAAAATGTATTTTTGAGGAAAAAATGCAGAAAAAACGCGATGTATTGTTGAATATCTCTGGGAATTTGGGGAATATAATAAATGATATCATAAAAATATATTCATCATACTCTCTTTATGTCAAGATTCTTTGTGAATCTTTTAAATGATAATGCCATGATTTTGTTTAGCAAGTTTAAAATTTTTAAAGGTTAGAGAAAGGTTACTAAGTTTTAAAAAAATTGTACATAACAAATGAATTAATAATGAAAGCCGCATCATTATAGAAAATCTATCGGCATCAAATCGCATATGAGCTTATAATTCTAAATCTTAAAAAGTAAAAAAATGTGACTTAACTTTATCAATAATGTTAAATCATTATTCTAAGATGGAAGAGATTTTTAATCTTATGTTATCATGAAATGAAGTGAACATATATATTTTTAATAAGCATGCAGAGGTATTTCAATTGTAATAGAAGTAAAAAATGAATAATTAAACAGTAAAAGAAATTGGTGGCTTACCTTCACTTCACTTCACTTAGACTGAAATCCCAGCTCTTTCCAGTAAAGAATTTGATTAAAGCAATCCGTGTCAGTGAGTTTAAACAATTTGGCAAGAATAATTGTGAGAAAGAAATGAATATCTTTGAAGGTTTATGATTCCTGTTTGTCAAATACTGATGTGACCTCTGTCCGACAGCCTAGAACTAGCCTCATGCAGTGCATTACAGCATGCAGTGAGATTGAACCGGCGCTGCTTAATCTTTGCTCTTTCTTCCTACGACTGTTTCAAGTTACAGACTCAACTTTCCCGAGTACTCCACTCTCGGCTTGGGACTTTTGTTAGCATCTCACTTAAAAACTGTTTTCATTCAGCTTCAGTCCACCTCCATAAAAAGACAATACCTAAGTGTCTAGAAGTCTCCAAACACGCCATTTGTTTTGTGTGCATGGCGCTTTCCCTGCTGCAGAATGGGTGTGAGTGGGTAGCACACAATTGAATCTTTCACAGCTCGTTCCAATTTGCCGGAATAGGTGAGCTAAAAACAATTATTAGTCCTGCGTGTCCAGTAACGCAGCTTAGTTGCCATTAGAGCCCAAGTGACCATTGTGCAAACAAGCCCGGCTCCCAGTGGACTTTACATCAATAACCCGAAGTGGTCAGCAGTGCTGGTCACCGCAGTGGTCAGTGGATACAATATCCACCGTTTTGGCCTGGGGGCAACAAGAGGATGAATAATGGATATATTGGGCGGAGAGTGATCATATGCTTTCACTAGGATAGTGACAGTAGGGAGGTGAGGGGAGAGGGAATGCGGTCAGTAAATAGAGAGGGATGTTCACCTAAAGCAAATAAAACGTTTAATTAAAGATCGATCGTAGCCAGTAAACATGATTTAGGCATCAAATAAAAACAGGACCGTATCCCCTTCATCATGTTGATACAGCAGCGAGGCTAACTCAACACCACTGGATACACTTTTGTTTTTGGTTTTTGTTTTTGTTTCAAAGATATCCTTTTTTTTCTGTCTTTTTTAATAATATCCTAAACACAAAAAAAATATTTAATTATCTTTTTACAGAATATTCAAAGTATTTTTTAAGCCCTTTCTCAATTTTGGTTTTTGAAAGAAAAGAAAAGAAGTGAGAACCAAAAAAAAAACAAAACAAAACAAAAAAAAACAAGAAAAAAAAATCTGTTGCTGGAGATTTGAACAACAGGAAAAAGTAAACTGTGTTATGTTTTCTGAAATCTACTTAAGAGACTGGGGTATATAGATAGTGAAAAAAAAGACATAAAGAGAGAGACAGAGACAAGAAAGAGAGCGAGAGAGAGACAGAGAGAGAGAAAGAGGAGAGAGAGAAGGGACAGAGAGAGACACAGAGAGAGAGAAAGAGGAGGTAGAGGAGAAAGACAGAAGGAGACAGAGAGAGGAGAGAGAGAAGGAGAGAGAGAGGGGGAAAGAGAGAGAGAGAGAGAGAGAGAGAGAGAGAGAGAGAGAGAGAGAGATAGCGCCAGAAAGAAAAGCAGCGGTAGCTAAGAGAGAGTGAAATAATCTGTTTTTTTTAACGGAAGCAAAACCGCTCTGTGCACACAACATGCAGACATGCAGGTTACACTGAAATCAAAGTGTGAGCTCCATGTAAGATTTGCGCGTTAGAAATGGACAACACGCGTGTGTAAACTCAGGATAAAACACATGAGCTGTGACAGTCAGTGAGATGATGTGAGACAATGACATTTCTGGCATGTAAAGGATGGAGAAGTGATTAAGATGGGATTTCTGTAATACTTTATAGAGATTTGTACAGCTTCAGTTTATATGATTATAGGAAAAAATGGTACAACTTAATGTGACCTTTTCAAGTTTAATGTGAACATTTAAGAAAAAGTAAAAAAAAAAAACACCTAATTTGCTTGATAAGAGACACACACATACACGCACACGTCTAGACCTAAGAAATTACGTCAATTGGGAAATAGATACATAAAGTATCATGGAGAGTTGTGGGTTTGACTTTTTTAGTGTGTATATTTGAACAATCTTTCGCCAGAAAGAGAGACAAAAACAATAGACAATTTTAACAATATTAAATCACTGTGGGAATAGGGCAATGTGACTAAAACAAGTTGCTTTGCATTAATGTAAGCAATTACTTATATCTGTTACAATGCACGATTTTAAAGCGAGATATCACCTTTTCGACAAAGTCTTGGCCACAGGACTTACATGACACTTACTTTGCAAAGGCCTGTATAGATTTATGAACTTTGAACTCAGGATTTACATTAAAACCTATTCAAGCTACCTTTTTTACCCTCTTTCCATTGCTTAATTCAAATAAGAGAAGAAAACGGTTTAAAGTTTATACTGTGAACATCTGCCAATCACTGGATTCGATCAGCCGCACCTTATATATCTCTCTGAGGCATCTCACCAGCCACAATAACGGTTGACTCAAAGAACAAAGGCGAAAGTTATACTGTTTATATAATAAAAGTCCTTGTGACCTAGGAAGCCTTCATTCTTTATAAAAAAAAAAAAGTCTCTGCTTAGTGTTGTCTGTTCTGTAAATAACAAAGGCTAACATTCATGTGACAGAAAGAAAAATTGTATCTAAACGGATTAATAAAAAAAATAATAATGTGTATCTGTATAGTACTATTTATATATGAACTTGCTTCTTGTGCGATCAAGTTGAACCATGACTAAACTTTTTAATGAGGAAAAAAACGGATTTTAAAT
The DNA here is from genome assembly GCA_019648995.1 of Plakobranchus ocellatus. Lineage (NCBI taxonomy): Eukaryota > Metazoa > Mollusca > Gastropoda > Plakobranchidae > Plakobranchus > Plakobranchus ocellatus. The sequence goes on from BLXT01004326.1 coordinate 1,206,392, forward strand.
AACACCCTCCCTCCTCCTCCTCCTCCTCATCCTCCTCCTCCTCCTCCTCCTCCTCCTCTCCTTTTTCTCACCCATCCCCCATCTTACGACGGCAAATTTCAAATGTCAATATTACATTTGGGAATAAATCCTTCCAAATAAATATTCACGACCCGCTTGCTTTTGTTTTTGTATAGTTTATTTCCCTAGCTTTTTGTTATCTATTCAATTAAATCTTTTCTATTTATTTCTTTATTCATCTCGTCATTTTTTTTATATCTTTACTTATTTATTCATTTGTTTGTTTATTTATTTATTTTTATGCCACGTAACTTTGACATAAACCATTGCATGTTAGATGGAGACAAAAATTCGGTAAGGCAGGAATACTCTAAGTCAACGGTTCATCTGGGAGATTTCGGAACTTCACAATCTGAGCAGTCTGTCACTGGTGTATATAAATCTTCAA
>BLXT01004326.1:1277202-1295699 GCA_019648995.1 Plakobranchus ocellatus
TAGAGAGAGAGAATTGAAGATACCCATCACCAACTATAGAAACAGAGACAGAGAGAGAGAATTGAAGATACCCTTTACCAGGTATAGACATAGAGATAGAGAGAGAGAATTGAAGATACCCTTTATCAGGTATAGAAACAGAGACAGAGAGAGAGAACTGAGGTTACATTCTCCTCGAAAGTGTAAAATGCAACATCAATTTTTTAGGGTCGATTGTAGAACATAGTACTTCCCTAGTATTGTGTGTAAAGCAGGTTTGTTTTACAATGGTTTCTAAAGACCAAAACATTGATGTTTATCACATTCAGCTTTGTCATTACTACAGCATTTTGTTCCATATTAATCATCAGGTTAAGTTTTTTGTCGGCAAGCTTTTTTAGTTACAATTTTTTTTAAATGGCTGCCGAATTACAGGATTGTTGCGGGACTTACTCATTTCATCAATATAGTGTACATATCACGATTTTGCTGAAATGCCAGTGTTTTTTGTTGACAAAAATAGATTCATCTTTTAAAAATCAACACAAAAGCCATATCGTTTTTTTGAATTTCTTTACATTTTGATAGATTCGCTTAATATTCGCGTTACAGATGGAAAATTGCAAAAAAATTCCAATGGGTGCAAGTAAGAACATACATAGTCGAGACGTTACATAAGCAAGAAACAGTTCTCTCTTTAAACAAATGTCTCATTGCTTTATATATAGATGTTAAGCTATCAAATCGCTTTTGCAGCCATTGTCATCAATTTTGACGTTGAAAATCAGAAACAATTTTGAAGATGACAACTTGATTACATGGCCAAAGGATAGACAAACAAGTTCTTAAAAGAAAGCTGCAATGTGAGACTTCGAACTGGCACTTTATTGACTTCGATCTTTTCTGACTTAGAATCTGCAACATGATACATCAAGAGATAACTTTGACACAAATTTGTTCGAAATCTTATTTTTTCCCCATGCCACATCACACGTTGAAACAATGACAATGTTATATAAAATTTCATAACTAGAGAACCCTAGACAATCTCACATGAAGAGCTGTTTCGTATGCTAGAAAAATTTGGCATCGATGGGAAACATCTGAGAGTAAGTAGAAATTTATGCTGGGATCTTGATGGTATTTCAGGCTTAAAAATTAATGGGAGATTCTTAATAATCTCAGGTATGCAAATGATATAGTTTTAATAGCAGAATCTGGCGAACACTTCCAAAAAATTCTAGATACTGTAGTTTCAGAGAGCGAAAGAATGGGCCTGTCTTTGAATGTAAAGAAAATGGAATGTATGGTCATTTCAAAGAAATCCTCTAACCCCAGGAGCAATCTCGTTAACAAAGGCGAACAAATCAAATAAGTTACACAATTCAAATGTTTGGGTTACCTGATAACATCAGATGGCAGATGCGCAGTTGAAATAAGTAAAAGTAGAGTCAAGGCTAAAGATACATTCATAAAAATGAAACCAATACTTGCAAATAGAAAGATAAGTATGAAAACCAAAATAAGGGTAATTAAAACATATGTTTTGTCAGTACTTTTGTATGGTAGTGAGTGTTGGACAATAAACAAAGAAATAGAGAAAAACCTAGAAGCAGTAGAGATGTGGTTTATCAGAAGAATGATGAGGATATCATGGACAGAAAAAGTCCAATAAATTATTATTAAGACCTTAAGACAGAGACAACTATAGTTTTGGGACCATAATTGCCGACATAAGGGTTTAGAACACTTAGCAATCACTGGAAAGATTGAAGGCAAACGCGGTAGAGGTAGACAGAGAGTCACGTTCACTGGAAGTCTTTAGTCATGAGCAATTGGCAAAGGTAGCTATTATATCTTCATAGGGTTAAATGAGAATAGGTTTAAGTGGAGGAATATGATCGCCAATGTCTGCTCCAGACAAGGTACCTACCTAATGATGATGATGATGATGATGATGATGATGATGATGATGATGATGATGATGATGATGATGATGATGATGGGGATGATGATGAGACCACCTCTCCAGATAGGGGTCAAATCGAATCAAGTGCATACATTCTGTAAAACTAGACTTCCTCTATGTAGGGGTTTAATCGAATCAAGTGCATATATTCTACAAAACTAGACTACCTCAGGTAGAGTCTAACCGAATCAAGTGCATATATTCTGTAAAACTAGACTTCCCCTATGCAAGGGTCTAATCAAATCAAGTGCATACATTCTGTAAAACTAGACTTCCTCAGGTAGAGTCTAACCGAAACAAGTGCACATATTCTGTAAAACTAGACTTCCTCTATGCAGCGTTCTAAACAAATCAAGTGCATGCATTCTGCAAAACTAGACCTCCTCTATGTAGGGGTCGCAGCAGCAGCAGAACATCACCTTCAGAAGTGGCAGAAAGCCCCTTTTCTTAGCGTCCTCCTGCACCTGTAGCCTGTACCAGCGACCGCAGGTCAGTCCAGGTGGGTATTCCGTACAGAGTGGCTTGTAGGCTGACAAAGAATATCGCTCCTGGATCAAATCCCAAAGAGTATTTTATAAAAGTGTTTTTTCTTGTTTATTGTTTTTTTTTTTTTTTTTTTTTAATATAGAATTAAGTAAAAATTATAAACCTGAGAAGACTAAGTCAGAAAAAACACTTTCATTTTGTACAGAATTTTTTTTTTTATTTTTTAGGAAACCTTTTTTATCTTTTAATGAACTGAAGATTTCGATTAAGCAGCAAAAAAGCTGAACTTTTTTTTTCTTAAACATTATCAAAAAAAAAAATTAATAAAAAATAAAAAAAAAAATTGAAAAAATACAGTAACAATTGGAAAGTCGAGCGGATGTGTCGTGCCTTTCCTATTAATGACATTGTGCTAACGTAATGGAATCACTCAGGCGTACGAGTTCTTTGCAAATAGTTTGTAAATTTGTCCTAATGACCATTACAATGTTTTAAAAAGCGGCGATAAAATGTATCATAAATAGCCAAAAACACAAAGTGTATTTGAAATCATGACAATATTTAACAACTTGATACTAGAGAACCAAGATATACATATAAGACCCTAAGATATATGTGTGTGTATATATATATATATATATATATATATATATATAAATATGTGTGTGGGAGTGTTTGTGTGTGTACACACATATATTTTGGCGTCTTTTAGCAATTTTGTTGTGCTCATCAGCTAAAATAAGTGCGTTATACTACAAAACAAATCCATGCGTGCGTTATATTACATATTATTACAATTTTTTTTCTATGCAAGAGGCTCGGATATGTTTACGCGAGTCTCATCAAGACAAATGATTGGATATCTGTATTACATATATTACTCTAAATAAATTAAGAAAAATCTCTCCGTGGAAACAGCGAACGTCTTGTCGGATGCTTGGCATTCACAAACTCTTTACTTCTGGCAGTCAAATTCGCTGGTGTCATGAACCAGAAAAAATAGTTAGTCGATCGCACTAAAATGGAGTGCTGTTTATAGCATAACAGAGAAAAATGGGGGCTTCAACATCTTCCTATTAAGAGGTTATCCCTTGGCTATTCCAACGGCGAGACAATCATCATTTCCGTACATAGTCTGAGAGGTCAAAATGGCCATATGCTAACCAAAGAATTATTGTTTAAATTCATTAAGGGTCATCTGCGAAGGAATATGTGATGTAATCCAGAGGTGACTAATATTTCAGCATATTGCAGAAGAGGAGCAAGGATAAAGCTGGAAATCTCATTGGTTTTGGAAGGTGTGATTAAAAACAGCTCTCATTCAGAAATGCTACAGAATCGAAGACATAGCAACCTCTCTTTACAAGATTTCTAAATCAAGAACGCAGTTTTCACGACTTTCAAGCCACAACATCAGATTGTTCATGTCTCTAGATTTATCTTATGTTTAAGAATTTGTTACATAAAAGGATTATTTTCCTTGTTCATGCGTTGCGACTCCTTCACTGTTTTCACTATTTGGAAAAAAATGCAGAAATACTTCAATGGATGTGTGTTGTTTGTTTGTTTGTTTGTTTTTTTTGCTTTTTATGTTGTGCTTTGTTTAATGTACCGTTTGAGACTCCTTGTAATTCGTTTTTATACCCTGAAAATAAAAGTATAGTTCCTTAACTCTTATCCTAGTTTTTGTTATTTGTGTGTTCAATTTTAGAGTGTATTTTTAACCATATGCTTTAAACTGTTGACCTGTAATAAAGATGTATTGATATTATTTATAACTGTAAATCCTTGATCAAAACACATTTTCTGCAACTGGTCTATTTCTTTTAAAATGATTAAATCATTTCTTTTTTTAATAATGCATGTAAAAATAATAGGAACATTTTCATTTGTAATAGAATAAAAAGGTTAGCATTTTCATGTATGTACGTCTAGAAAAATTATATTAAAGTGTATGTACTATGGATTACGAATTCATGAAGTGTATGAAAACAAAACCTCCCACTTTTTAATATTTTTTTTTCAATTTTTTAACTATTTTTACTTTATAACTTCATGAGAAAAAAAAAGAAAGAACAATTTTTAAAATTGTTATAGACCCTAATAAAATTAATACCATAACGTCGTAGGTCAAATTTCACTACGGCTTTGCTTTCACAAGCCCTTGTGAAATGTTATAATTAATGTATTAACGTAGGAGGAGAAAGCATAACTTGCACATTTCATAATTTTCATCGGACGAGCTTAAAAATATGCACTGCTCTGTGTAGCTTCAAAAGTGGCATGCATACCAGATTACGGCAATACAAGTGCAAACTCTACAAAGATAAGCAGTTGTTTTTTGTCATTTATCTAAATTCTGTGAAAATGGAGTTAAGCCATTTTAAAGCTTAGCGACACTCGAAACAGGAAGTAACTAAGTGTAATGGGAATCTTTGTGAATGAATTCTTCTAATTCAGTGTTTAATAACCATGCATTAATGTACAAAATCACTGTTTGTTACGAGAAAGGGGAATCGATAAAATGTCTAGAAGAATCCGATAAATATGACTATTTTTGACTGAGGGTCCTGTTTATATTTTGTACACATTACTTTCTTTTCTGTTCATCCTCAGCCAAATAAAACCAGTTGTTTTTTTCTTTTTGTGTTGAATATAAAGACTGAACTCGGTAAAAGGTCTGCTGCCGAGTGTTTAAATCACCAATACTGACCAATAATGATAAGAAAAAATACATTGTATTTATGTGAGCATCTTGGATTATAGAGACTGTTAGGCTTGGGAGCACAGACAATATTATGCAAATGTAGCAGAACAAAAAAATGTCTTTGGCTCAAAAACTCCCATAAAACCTGTCATCATTCGAACATGCCTAACGCAATCATCAAGACATCATACCAGTTCTTCAAGAGATGAAGCTACATTACGATTTATACGATTTATTGGTAAGGATACACTGCAGGCAATGCCCATGGCAGTGATTTTCTGCTCTGAAAAGGGAAAAAAAAATTCCGACATTATTTTGAAGAGCATACCTGAAAGAGAGTATACCAAACTGCAACACTTGTTTTAAACAGACAAATATGAATTCAAAGACACCGTCTAGTTTGCGTTACCCAAGAGAACGTGCCTGGTGGTGCACATGAGACGGAGGTGTGCTCGAGTCCTCCGAGGGCAGAGATCCGTGATGGTAGTGTGGAGTATGTGGACAAGACTGGGGTTTGATCAGCAACGGCTGGTCTTGTACCGTTCTCGGCAGGAAGGCTGGCGTGATGGAAGGGTTTCCTACACGCATCTGTGGCGTGCCTAGCACCTGTGTTGTCATTGGCACGAGCGACACACCAGCCATCATTGGTGCCCCACAACCCCCAAAATTTGGGGCATACATTGGATGTGGAGACCCTGTGTACATGTACACCGTCGCACTTGATTGAGTCTCAATAGATTGTTTGTGATTTTTAGAGTTTTTTGCTCGCTTCTGTATCGAAGATTTACCCTTACAATTATTTCTGTTTCTAGACGATTGGTTTTGTGATCGCAGATTTTTCAGCTTTTTTCTCCGGCTAGGATGAAGTTTCACTCGGGCGATGTTGCCGTTGCTTTTTCTCTTCGTTGCGCATTTGATGCTGTTGGTGTTTTTGTTAGATGACCTGTTCTGGGGGAGAGCTAGATGTTTGCTGGAGACACCTGATGACATCTTCATAGTTTGTTTGACACCCGCAAGACTTCCCATCTAGTGGAAAGAAAATCAGGATGTAGGATTCTTAATATGATTAAGTGTCTATTAGTCTGAAACCTTTCTTATCTACGGAATCTGTTTGATTTGGAAATGCACGATAACTGCGGTGTGCTCCTATAAAAAGATGGGAGTATCTGCACGTATCTGCCAGCAATGCCGCATGCCCTCTAGCGTACATATTATCAATAGAAGATTTTACGACTGCTAGGGTTAAAAGTGGAAATCTTTTTTTGTTTTGTTTTTGCAAACATTTAAAAAAGCCTTTTCAAAGCCCATCTAGATCTAATTGCAGTCCAGTTCCACCGATTTTCTAAACAAAGGAACTAAATCCACTTAAATAAGCTTACCTTTAAAGTTCAAACAGTTCACCAAATCTTTATTTTTTTTTACTTAATCTATTATCAGACGATGAGCACGCCAGGCTTTCTAGAAGTGTTTGTAACGCCCCAGATCTCTAGCTTGTCCGCCCTTCCTATGTTCTTTACTGAGGTTCGATACATTTTTTTTTTACCATAATCCAATCAACTCGAATTGATCAAAAAGATATTTGAAATCCGAAAGAATAAAAAATTCGACAAATGATGGTGAAAAATGTTTGTCTCAGTAGTTGTGTCCTTGAAAATTCTTTTTCTGAGAATTCTATCCAGTGCTGAACTTTTTCAGTGCAACAAGGTGAACAAAATATTCGAATGGTAACATTTTCGAATTTAATAGGATGATTTTGATATTTATTTTTTTTTTTTTTGCTTTTTTGTGTAGATAACTCGTTTAGTAAAAGCTTTTTGTAAAATTTCATCAATTGTCCTGCTACAATATCAAGGTGTTTTACTTTTAAACATAAACCTACGTTTGGCGTCGCTAAGCCTTTGCTTGAACTAAGTGCTGTTGAGTGAGCAACAAAAAAATATTCAAACTAAGTCAGATTTCTCGACTCCTATGCTTATGAATGTACAGTGAGGCCTGGACTGCCAGAACTTGAAAAGTAAGCTTCAACATAGAATTTTCTCTTACAAAAAATGTGTATCATTTGCATGTGTTGGTTTCCATAACATTTAAAAGGTGAAAAACGAATAAATGTTTGTATCACGTGTACTAATTCTCTAAATGTATACAAATTCAGTTGAGACGTTGGTAGCTCAGTATATACTTAGTCCGCTCATGGTTTTGAGCCCCGCCACCGACGCCTAGGTCGGAGGCCCAGAAAGCCTGAGATCATTTGGTTGTGAACAAGCTGTACACAAAAGCCAAATTTCAAATTCACTTATTTCTCAAATTTTCTCTAGTGTTTCTAGCGTTGCTCATCTTTTGCACTGCTTCCAGTGAACGAAACATCATATTTTTAGAGCTTGATCTACGATTTTGATTCAAGGTTTCGATCTAAATCTAAAATCTGGATCTTCGTGACCTACTCATTCGACAATCATTTTTTTTATCCATAAAGATTTCTCCGTATACTAGATCTAATCTACGACTAGACAAACCTTTCATGGAATTGGTTTGTTTAGAGACATGGCAAAATGCTACTGCTTCACTTCGATCTAAGTCATTTTACTTTCTCTCCTTTTTAAACACTTTCAGTTGAAATCATGCATTCTATAAATCGCTTTGTTTATAATTTGTGGCAGCCATATTTGAATTGAAATAAAAAAGGTTTTAAATGAGCTGCGGAAAACTCCGCACGGAAAATTGCTCACTTTCTATAGAAAAGGCGTGTGCAAATTGACATTCGCTAGCCAGCTTCAACAACCGTTGTTTGTTTATTCGCGGCATGAACAAGGAAGACAATATTGTGGATCTGTTGGAAAAATGTATCCAAATGTGCTGTCTTTGTTTGTGGTTGTAGATAGCGCAGTACATCTAGGGTTCTGAGGATCAGGGGTTCGAGCACACCAACAGTTAAAGATCTTGAGATCACCTTGCTATGGACATAATGATTATATCATATTTTTTTAAAAATTGGCGCAGAATGACAAAAATTCCGGACAACTTACAAAAGTTCAAGCACACATATTTAGCAGCAGTGTAAACCAAGGAAATTTATAAATTGCGCTTGCTATTTGTTTCTATTCCTATTACTTTTTAATAATGACTGTTTTTTCCTGTTGATAACGGGGTGAAGATACTTGATATATGTAAGATACATCATCAAACACCCATTTCAATTCGTTATGTGTCTTATGAAATAAGGTTGCTTTGAAATTTTAAAAAAATCATACATGCTTAAGGCTTATTTTGATAATTATATGGTTTTGAAACAGCTGTCATCTTTATATTGAGTTTGTGGCATGTTTTGATAACCCGTCCCACATTTGTTATGAAATTTCAACTTATATACTTGAGATCCTAGTTAAGAGTTCATGGTTCTAGAATAGAAGCACGGAGTTAATAATAAAAAAAAATATAATACTTTCCGTATCTCGCCTGTTTGATACACACCGTGAGTGGGGATACTCCAAGCATCGCATACACTAATCTGTGCTTATGTGGCTACTCCAATATGCAAGCCTATTGGTTTTGCTTGCTTGATTCCAATGATAGAACCAGCAGAAGATGAAATCGTCTGGGCCAATTGATGATGTCCTCTACAGAACTTCCGCACTCAGCTCAGCATGTAGCCAATTAGATCATTTAAATTCTAGCGAATCTTGACGAAAATAAACCATTTTTGGCAACTGGGTCAGTCGCACAAATTAAGAAGTCTGATTGAACCTGGTGTTTTATCTGCTCTCTATCAGCATATTATATATATTTTTTTCTGCAATTGAAAAAGATAGTTAGACAGAGCAACCTTGGATGTTTCAGCAATACAAATATTAAGTTGATTTTATTTTTGTGTTCCTACTTCAAATATTTATTTTCTTTGAGAAATCCGTGCGAAATATAAAAATAGTTGGTTTGTTTTTCATATAATCTCTGTGGTCGATTGTTTTATAACATATTTCCTTGGTAAATACGCTATGTTTTTCTAATATCGAATCTTAAATAAGCTGAAAATAATCAATTAATTTTGACCATGTTGTTTTCATGAAATATTTTTTGTCTTTCCCTTATATCTGGAATCATAAAAATTCCGTTTCCGTTATAATGACTATCTTAATGTTCTTGTGAAAGAAAATTGCATTTCAGGAATTCTATAGATAAAACACCATTCTGTTTGTGTGTGTGTGTGTGTTTTACTTTCTCACTTATAAAATAATATGATGTAGCAGTCGAGAAAGAATATGCTGGTATCCAACCAATTTCTGAGCGTCTCCTTTAGGTTTGAACTTGAGCCCTATTCCTATCGAGGCAAGCTATGAAGCTTATATCTGCATCAAGATGTGACAGTATAACTGTGGACTTGGGTTTGGCTGATTTAATGCCTCCTCTCTGACAAACTTTCGTGTTTCTCTTCAGTTTTGGTCAGTAGTTGAAATACATTTTTCCAAGTTTTTTTTTTCTCGGTGCCTTTGCAACTCTCTTATTTCGATCAATTTGAAGGAACATTATTTATATTTTTAAAATTACAGACTTTATATCCGGTCACAAGCCATATGTCTTAAATGTTTTGAACTCTATAAAGTGTATCTTGATATGAATAGTCAAAATAAGCAAAGAATATCTACTTTATAATACTGGGGATCTGGCTGAAAGCTTTTATGGATAACAGATAGAATTGGGAAATGGTTTTGGAAGCAAAACAAGCAGTGATTGCATCATCTGTAAAAATAATACACATTTCGAAAGTTAATTTCGGGACTTTTTTTTACCTGGCTTTAGGAGTGCGATGGAAACAACTTTTAATTGACAGATCACGACTCTTCGATAGCAAACGAGAAAACTAGAAAAAAAAAAAAAACCAAAAACCCAGCAACATCGTGATAGCGGTGAGATTAATTCGATGGGCTACATTTGTATTATCTCAATGAACCAGCAGACATTAGTGTGTCTGTCATGCGGTTTCCGTGATGAAGTGCTGCTGTTTCGATACCGTATCGATGTTGATGTTGTTTTACCCGCTCAGAATACATCAATAGAACTGGAATGGATGCAGAGCATTATGTGGGCGGTAACGATATCCGGGAGCGTCGGTGGCACAGTGGATAGCGAATCCGCCCTGAGATCTGCGGGGATCCTTCTGTTTGCGGGTTCGAGCCCCGCCACTAGTTCCCTGGCCTGACGGAGGGCCTGAAAAGCCTAAGATAACCATGTTGTGGACATGTTATGTACATACACCTAAGGATATCCACATCTGATTGGTCAAAGGTATTTGTTAAAGTGCAGGCGTGAAACATTATTTTGAAAACTGGTAGCTTTCCGTATCAATCTAAAAATTATTTATCGAACTAAACAAGATAAGATTTAGAAAATCGATCAACTTTTTTTTGTATGATTTTCCAAAAAAAAAAAAAATCTCGCTATATTGAAGAAAAAAAGGGAAAAGGAATTCACTATCGTAATATTTATATTCTTAAGATAAAAAAAAATGATTCGATAGGGTGAGAATATAGAGGTGTTGATAGGGTAGGTGGCGTACAGGGAGGAGGTCTTTGATAGCTGTATATATATATATATATATATATATATATATATAGAGAGAGAGAGAGAGAGAGAGAGAGAGAGAGAGAGAGACATACATAGGAGTTCCGAAACTGCATTGTAAGAATTATTCTGATATGCAACTAATGGTGTATATATATATTTATATATATATATATATATATATATATATATATATATGTGTGTGTGTGTGTGTGGGAGTGTTTGTGTGTGTACACACACATATTTTGGCGTCTTTTAGCAATTTTGTTGTGCTCATCAGCTAAAATAAGTGTGTTGTACTACAAAACAAATCCATGCGTGCGTTATATTACATATTATTACAATTTTTTTTCTATGCAAGAGGCTGTCGGATATGTTTACGCGAGTCTCATCAGGACAAATGATTGGATATCTGTATTACATATATTACTCTAAATAAATTAAGAAAAATCTCTCCGTTGAAACAGCGAACGTCTTGTCGGATGCTTGGCATTCACAAACTTTTTACTTCTGGCAGTCACATTCGCTGGTGTCATGAACCAGAAAAAATAGTTAGTCGATCGCACTAAAATGGAGTGCTGTTTATAGCATAACAGAGAAAAATGGGGGCTTCAATATCTTCCTATTAAGAGGTTATCCCTTGGCTATTCCAACGGCGAAACAATCATCATTTCCGTACATAGTCCGAGAGTACAAAATGGGCATATGCTAACAAAAGAATTATTGTTTAAATTCATTAAGGGTCATCTGCGAAGGAATATGTGATGTAATCCTAAGGTGACAAATATTTCAGCATATTGCACAAGAGGAGCAAGGATAAAGCTGGAAATCTCATTGGTTTTGGAAGGTGATTAAAAACAGCTCGCATTCAGAAATGCCACAGAATCAAAGACATAGCAACCTCTCTTTACAAGATTTCTAAATCAAGAACGCAGTTTTCACGACTTTCAAGCCACAACATCAGATTGTTCATGTCTCTATAAAGATTTATCTTATGTTTGATAATTTGTTACATAAAAGGATTATTTTCCTTGTTCATGCGTTGCGACTCCTTCACTGTTTTCACTATTTGGAAAAAAATGCAGAAATACTTCAATGGATGTGTGTTGTTTGTTTGTTTGGTTTTTTTGTTTTTGGTTTTTTTTTTTGCTTTTTATGTTGTGCTTTGTTTAATGTACCGTTTGATACCCCTTGTAATTCGTGTTTATACCCTGACAATAAAATTATAGTTCCTTAACTCTTATCCAAGCTTTTGTTATTTGTGTGTTCAATTTTAGAGTGTATTTTTAACCATATGCTTTCAACTGTTGACCTGTAATAAAGATGTATTTATATTATTTATAACTGTAAATCCTTGATCAAAACATATTTTCTGCAACTGGTCTATTTCTTTTAAAATGATTAAATCATTTCTTTTTTTTACAAATGCATGTAAAAACAATAGGACACATTTTCATTTGTAATAGAATAAAAAGGATAGCATTTTTATGTATGTATGTCTAGAAATATTATATTAAAGTGTATGTACTATGGAATACGACTTCATGAAGTGTATGAAAACAAAACCTCCCACTTTTTAATATTTTTTTTTCAATTTTTGAACTATTTTTACTTTATAACTTCATGAGAAAAGAAAAAAGAAAAGAACAATTTTTAAAATTGTTATAGACCCTAATGAAATTAATACCATAACGTCATGGGTCAAATTTCACTACGGCTTTGCTTTCACAAGCCCTTGTGAAATGTTATAATTAATATATATAACGTAGGAGGAGAAGGCATAACTTGCACATTTCATAATTTTCATTAGACAAGCTTAAAAATATGCACTGCTCTGTGTAGCTTCAAAAGTGGCATGCATACCAGATTACGGCAATGCAAGTGCAAACTCTACGAAAATAAGCAGTTGTTTTTTTTTGTCATTTATCTAAATTCTGTGAAAACGGAGTTATGCCATTATGTAAACTCAGCGACCCTCCTAACAGGGAGTAACTAAATTTGATGGGAATCTTTGTGGATGAATTCTTCTAATTCAGTGTTTAATAACCATGCATTAATGTACAAAATCACTGTTTGTTACGAGAAAGGGGAATCGATAAAATGTCTAGAAGAATCCGATAAATATGACTATTCTTGACTGAGAGTCCTGTTTATATTTTGTACACATTGGTTTCTGTTCATCCTCAGCCAAATAAAACCAGTTGTTTTTTTCTTTTTGTGTTGAATATAAAGACTGAACTCGGTAAAAGGTCTGCTGCCGAGTGTTTAAATCAGCAATACTGACCAATGATGATAGGAAAAAATACATTGTATTTATGTGAGCATCTTGGGACCACAGACAATATTATGCAAATGTAGCAGAACAAAAAAATGTCTTTGGCTCAAAAACTCCCATAAAACCTGTCATCATACGAACGTGCCTAACGCAATCATCAAGACCATCATACCAGTTCTTCAAGAGATGAAGCTACATTACGATTTATACGATATATTGGTAAGGATACACTGCAGGCAATGCCCATGTCATTGATTTTCTGCTCTGAAAAGGAAAAAAAATCCGACATTATTTTGAAGAGCATACCTGAAAGAGAGTATACCAAACTGCAACACTTGTTTTAAAAAGACAAATATCAATTCAAAGACACCGTCTAGTTTGCGTTACCCAAGAGAACGTGCCTGGTGGTGCACATGAGACGGAGGTGTGCTCGAGTCCTCCGAGGGCAGAGATCCATGATGGTAGTGTGGAGTATGTGGACAAGACTGGGGTTTGATCAGCAACGGCTGGTCTTGTACCGTTCTCGGCAGGAAGGCTGGCGTGATGGAAGGGTTTCCTACACGCATCTGTGGCGCGTCTAGCACCTGTGTTGTCATTGGCACCTGCGACACACCAGCCATCATTGGTGCCCCACAACCCCCAAAATTTGGGGCATACATTGGATACGGAGACCCTGTGAACATGTACACCGTCGCACTTGATTGAGTCTCAATAGATTGTTTGTGATTTTTAGAGTTTTTTGCTCGCTTCTGTATCGAAGATTTACCCTTACAATTATTTCTGTTTCTAGACGATTGGTTTTGTGATCGCAGATTTTTCAGCTTTTTTCTCCGGCTAGGATGAAGTTTCACTCGGGCGATGTTGCCGTTGCTTTTTCTCTTCGTTGCGCATTTGATGCTGTTGGTGTTTTTGTTAGATGACCTGTTCTGGCGGAGAGCTAGATGTTTGCTGGAGACACTTGATGACATCTTCATAGTTTGTTTGACACCCGCAAGACTTCCCATCTGGTGGAAAGAAAATCAGGACGTAGGATTCCTATTATGATTAAGTGTCTATTAGTCTTAAACCTTTCTTGTCTACGGAATCTGTTTGATTTGGAAATGCACGATAACTGCGGTGTGCTCCTATAAAAAGATGGGAGTATCTGCACGCATCTGCCAGCAATGCTGCATGCCCTCTAGCGTATATATTATCAATAGAAGATCTTACGATAGCTCGGGGTAAAAGTGGAAATCCTTTTTTTTTTTTTTTTGCAAACATTTAAAAAAGCCTTTTCAAAGCCCATCTAGATCTAATTGCAGTCCAGTTCCACCGATTTTCAGTTTTCTAAACAAAGGAACTAAATCGACTTAAATAAGCTTACGTTTAAAGTTCAAATAGTTCACCAAATCTGTTTTTATTTTTTTAATTAATCTATTATCAGACGATGAGCACGCTAGGCTTTCTAGAAGTGTTTGTACCGCCCCAGATCTCTAGCTTGTCCGCCTCTCCTATGTGCTTCACTGGGGTTCTATAAATTTTTTTTACCATAATCCAATCAACTCGAATTGATCAAAAAGATATTTGAAATCCGAAAGATAAAAAATTCGACAAATGATGGTGAAAAATGTTTTTCTCAGTAGTTGTGTCCTTGGAATCAACGTCTGAATTCTTTTTCTGAGAATTCTATCCAGTGTTGAACTTTTTCAGTGCAACAAGGTGAACAAAATATTCGAATGGTAACATTTTCGAATTTAATGGGATGATTTTGATATTTATTTATTTATTTAGTATTTTTTTGTTGCTTTTTTTGTGTGGATAACTCGTTTGGTTAAAGATTTTTGTAAAATTTGATCAATTGTCCTGCTACAATATCAAGGTGTTTTACTTTTAAACATAAACCTACGTTTGGCGTCGCTAAGCCTTTGCTTGAACTAAGTGCTGTTGAGTGAGCAACAAAAAAATATTCAAACTAAGTCAGATTGCTCGACTCCTATGCTTATGAATGTGCAGTGAGGCCTGGACTGCCAAAACTTGAAAAGTAAGCTGTAACATAGAATTTTCTCTTACAAAAAATGTGTATCATATGCACGTGTTGGTTTCCATAACATTTAAAAGGTGAAAAACGAATAAATGTTTGTATCACGTGTACTAATTCTCTAAATGTATACAAATTCAGTTGAGACGTTGGTAGCTCAGTATATACTTAGTCCGCCATGAGATCTGCAGGTACCCTTCTATCATGGTTTTGAGCCCCGCACCGACGCCTAGGTCGGAGGCCAAGAAAACCTGAGATCATTTGGTTGTGAACAAGCTGTACACAATAGCCAAATTTCAAATTCAGTTATTTCTCAAATTTTCACTAGTGCTTCTAGCGTTGTTTATCTTTTGCACTGCTTCCAGTGAACGAAACATCATATTTGTAGAACTTGATCTACGATTTTGATTCAAGGTTTCGATCTAAATCGAAAATCTGGATCTTCGTGACCTACTCATCCGACAATCATTTTTTTTATCCACAAAGATTTCTCCGTATACTAGATCTAATCTACCACTAGACAAACCTTTCATGGAATTGGTTTGTTTAGAGACATGGCAAAATGCTACTGCTTCACTTCGATCTAAGTCATTTTACTTTCTCTCCTTTTTAAACACTTTCAGTTGAAATCATACATTCTGTAAATCGCTTTGTTTATAACTTGTGGCAGCCATATTTGAATTGAAATAAAAAAGGTTCTAAATGAGCTGCGGGAAACTCCGCACGGAAAATTGCTCACTTTCTATAGAAAAGGCGTGTGCAAATTGACATTCGCTAGCCAGCTTCAACAACCGATGTTTGTTTATTTGCGGCATGAACAAGGAAGACAATTGTGGATCTGTTGGGAAAATGTATCGAAATGTGCTGTCTTTGTTTGTGGTTGTAGATAGCGCAGTACATCTAGGGTTCTGAGGATCAGGGGTTCGAGCACACCAACAGCTAAAGATCTTGAGATCACCTTGCAATTGACATAATGATTATATCATATTTTTTTAAAAATTGGCGCAGAATTCCGGACAACCTACAAAAGTTCAAGCACACATATTTAGCAGCAGTGTAAACCAAGGAAATTTATAAATTGCGCTTGCTATTTGTTTCTATTCCTATTACTTTTAATAATGACTATGTTTTTTTCCTGTTGATAACGGGGTGAAGATACTTCATATATGTAAGATACATCATCAAACACCCATTTCAATACGTTATGTGTCTTATTGAGTTTGTGGCATGTTTTGATAACCCGTCCCACATTTGTTATGAAATTTCAACTTATATACTTGAGATCCTAGTTAAGAGTTCATGGTTCTAGAATAGAAGCACGGAGTTATTAATAAAAAAAATGTAATACTTTCCGTATCTCGCCTGTATGATACATACCGTGAGTGGGGATACTCCAAGCATCGCATACACTAATTTGTGCTTATGTGGCTACTCCAGTGTGCAAGCATATTGGTTTTGCTTGCTTGATTCCAATGATAGAACCAGCAGAAGATGAAATCGTCTGGGCCAATTGATGATGTCCTCTACAGAACTCCCGCACTCAGCTCAGCATGTAGCCAATTAGATCATTTAAATTCTAGTGAATCTTGACGAAAATAAACCATTTTTGGCAACTTGGTCAGTCGCACAAATTAAGAAGCCTGATTAAACCTTAAGTTTTATCTGCTCTCTATCAGCATATTATATATATTTTTTTCTGCAATTGAAAAAGATAGTTAGACAGAGCAACCTTGGATGTTTCAGCAATACAAATATTACGTTGATTTTATTTTTGTGTTCCTACTTCAAATATTTATTTTCTTTAAGAAATCCGTGCGAAAGATAAAAATAGTTGGTATGTTTTTCATATAATCTCTGTGGTCGATTGTTTAATAATATATTTCCTTGGTAAATACGCTATGTTTTTCTAATATCGAATCTTAAATAAGCTGAAAATAATCAATTAATTTTGACGACTTGATTTCATGAAATATTTTTTGTGTTTCCTTATATCTGGAATCATAAGAATTCCGATTCCGGTATAATGACCATCTTCATGTCCTTGTGAAAGAAAATTGCATTTCAGGAATTCTATAGATAAAACACCATTTCGTTTGTGTGTGTGTGTGTGTGTTTTACTTTCTCACGTATTAGACTCCAAAAGATAAACGATAAGATAATATTATATAGCATTCGAGAAAGAATATGCTGGCATACAACCAATTTCTGAGCGTCTCCTTTAGGTTTGAACTTGAGCCCTATTGCTATCGAGGCAAGCTATGAAGCTTATATCTGCATCAAGATGTGACAGTATAACTGTGGACTTGGGTTTGGCTGATTTAATGTCTCCTCTCTGACAAACTTTCGTGTTTCTCTTCAGTTTTGGTCAGTAGTTGAAATACATTTTTCCATTTCATTTTTTCTCGGTGACTTTGCAACTATCTTATTTCGATCAATTTGAAGGAACATTATTTATATTTTTAAAATTACAGACCTTACATCCGGTCACAAGTCATATGTCTTAAAGGTTTTGAACTCTATAAAGTGTATCTTGATATGAATAGTCAAAATAAGCAAAGAATATCTACTTTATAATACTGGGGATCTGGCTGAAAGCTTTAATGGATAACAGATAGAATTGGGAAATGGTTTTGGAAGCAAAACAAGCAGTGATTACATCATCTGTAAAAATAATACATATTTCGAAAGTTAATTTCGGGACTTTTTTTTTACCTGGCTTTAGGAGTGCGATGGAAACAACTTTTAATTGACAGATCACGACTCTTCGATAGCAAACGAGAAAACTAGAAAAAAAAAACCAAAAACCCAGCAACATCGTGATAGCGGTGAGATTAATTCGAACGGCTACATTTGTATTATCTCAATAAACCAGCAGACATTAGTGTGTCTGTCATGCGGTTTCCGTGATGAAGTGCTGCTGTTTCGATACCGTATCGATGTTGATGTTGTTTTACCCGCTCAGAATACATCAATAGAACTGGAATGGATGCAGAGCATTATGTGGGCGGTAACGATATCCGGGAGCGTCGGTGGCACAGTGGATAGCGAATCCGCCCTGAGATCTGCGGGGATCCTTCTGTTTGCGGGTTCGAGCCCCGCCACTAGTCCCCTGGCCTGACGGAGGGCCTGAAAAGCCTAAGATAACCATGTTGTGGACATGTTATGTATATACAACTAAGGATATCCACATCTGATTGGTCAAAGTTATTTGTTAAAATGCAGGCGTGAAAATTTATTTTGAAAACTGGTAGCTTTCCGTATCAATCTAAAACTTATTTATCGAACTAAACAAGATAAGATTCAGAAAATCGATCAACTTTTTTTTGTATGATTTTCCAAAAAAAAAAAAAAAAAAACTCGCTATATTGAAGAAAAAAAGGGAAAAGGAATTCACTATCGTAATATTTATATTCTTAAGATAAAAAAAAATGATTCGATAGGGTGAGGATATAGAGGTGTTGATAGGGTAGGTGGCGTACAGGGAGGAGGTCTTTGATAGCTGTATATATAT
>BLXT01004326.1:1301172-1312773 GCA_019648995.1 Plakobranchus ocellatus
TAATAATAATAATAATAATAACAATAATAACAATAATAATAATAATAATAATAATAATAATAATAATAATAATAATAATAATAAATAATAATAATAACAACAAGTGATCATTATTATGATTATTATAATGAATATGATAACAATTCTAACGAAATAATTAAATACATGACAATAATCAAAAGAATCGAAAGACAAAGAACGACTACATAACTTTCTATCACTATGTTAAAAATGGATGAAAAAAAGAATTTCTGCAAAGGAAACTTTTTCCTACAGAAGGATTAAGAAAATTTAGCAATCACGCAGTAGAGTTAGGCAGATAATATTTTTTTATTCGAAGTCTTTAGTCATTAGCAAAAAGTAATGGCAGCAAGAGCAGCCTTATAGGATTAACTGAGAGCAGATTTTAGTTCCAGACAGGGTTTTGAAAGAAAAAAAGACTATGAAAGTAAATAATAGGACCTAGTCTTTCATTCGTTCTATAGCGCTATTGGAAAATTGTCTGTTTCAGTCCAGATCAAAACAGGATTTTTGTTTCCTCTATTATTTTTTTAAGCTGCTATCTCTGTGCTAGAGTTTACAATGTCTGTCGGTGATGAATGAATGGGAGTTACTATCTTATGTTTACATAGTTTACAGTTTTCCTTAACGGCGAGGCAGGGGGGGACAAAAACACTCCTACACATTAGAGGGGAAATGTAAACAGCGAGTACCTCTGGAAGATGTTAAACTCATTGTAGGTGCTACAGTGTTTACTCCATCACTACAGCGTTTAAATATTGCGCAACGGGAGATTTGAGTCTCTTCTGACGGTTCATCGCCGTTTTGGAGAGATTTTTCTTAACGTGACGAGTAAAACTCTAGCAAAGTGGGGTGATGTGTTTCAAAAATTTCTGATTTTTTTTTTCATTTCCCCAAAAAAACTGTCAAAACATAGCTCTGTGTTCAGTCTTTCGGCTTTCTTTTTTTTTTTTTTTTTTTATTGATATTGAGCTTTAAAGTTGAAATTTTTCATCACAAGATGCGCTCGAGTCTGGCAGGAAAGGCGGAGCTAATGCAGGATGTTTATGGCTTATTCAAAGTTTTTTAAGACATTAAATTATTTATACAATTTAAAAAGATTTGGAGGGCAACAAAAATATTTCAGAGAGCTGAAAAAGAAAGAGAAAGAGGTAGATATACAAAGAGAGAAAGGGAGAGAGATAGAGAGAGAGAAAGAGAGAGAGAGACAGAGAGAGAGAGGAAAGAGAGAGAGAGAGAGAGAGAGAGAGAGAGAGATGAAACAGAAAAATGATCAGATCATTCTAAAAAAACATTGACAATATCAACTTACTGGTGAGGTTAGCAGGAAGGTAAAAGATAAAGAGCTAACGCAGGCAAGTACGTCATAATCGCTAATGTATAGGCAGTTGATGAGATAAAAATCGGCAAAAGATCTAAATTTTCAATGACAAGAAAAAGGATCAAACAAGAGCATGTATCTTGCTAGTGCGATAAAAAAACGAACTTATCAAGATACATGCCTTTAATGTTATTGTTCTAATTTTGATCCTAATGCTTGCTGAATGAATTTGAAAAATCCCTGAATGAACTATTGATGGTCTGAAAGATTCAAATACAAAATAATACAAAAGACTTGTATTTCCTCGTACTCCTCCATGATGACAGTACGATATTTCATTTTTCCCCCCTCAGCCCTTCTTGGTGATTGTTGCTATCTATAGTGCAAAGACAAAAAGAGCGAAAGTCATTCAGACGATGCACTTTTAGGATCAGGCCTAATCCCATATCAGAGATATCAGAGCCCCCTAGGACATGGCGCCTTGTTGCTTGTCTGGTGCAGCGTCAGATGTGGAGGCAACAACAATTCAGACATGTTGCTCTGACCACCACGTCTGCTGACATCATCGGGTCAACCTGATCATTTCGCTCTAGCTAGATTTATCTTCTAATAGAATTTTAGTATCTTTAAATCTGAGATGGTGGAGTAGATAATACTAGAACATGATGCGATATATATGATATAGAATAGTCCAGATCATTGTTGCACAAATTATAGCACGATTATGGTTTATACCAAGCAAGTTTCTATTGCAAGGCGTTTCAGAATTTAGCTGAAGTTCCTTAATGTCCTTTTATGAAAAAAATAAAAGGTATCTGAAAAAAACGAAAGAAAAAGCACAACATGAAGTACGCTATACAAGTTTCAGAATTATCCCATGTCAAGTCTGGACGCGGAAGCAAACAAAATATTCTTCATGCCGTTTTATTCGAAAGTTTGTTTTAGGGAATAAATTGGCTTTTCTTTTGTAATGAAATAAAAGATTATTTTCAAATATTGGTAAACTTCATGTTAAGGTAAATCAAAATTAAAGTTTATTCATATCGCATGTTGTTCCCGTAATTTTGCTGATTATTCGATAGAACGTTGGAGCCATAAGTATTAAAGAAAATGAAAAAATAAAAGCGTTATAGTTTTGTAAAATAGAAAGAACAAAATAAAGATACAGCATGGTGTAAAGTGTTTGCAGAAACGAAGGGACAGAGCGAAAAAAAGAGAGAGAGAAGTTATAAAGGGAAGATGGTTACAAGGTTCAGAGTCTAAAATCTGTTCTTTGCTGTATTATGACGACACCATTGAAGGTTACAATGGTTTAACCTCTGTGAGCTTTGTAGACATTTTTTGAGCTTATACTCAATATAAAAAGCAGAAGTTGAAAAACCTTGAATTCTGTTTCAAGTGTTCGAACAGCCCTGCAATAGCGACAAGTCCATTCCAAGCGAATTTGTTTCCCTAAATAGTTCTCTCCTTTGATACATTTGCCCCAAGCAGGTCTTTACTATCGGCTTCTTTTTATGCTTCTTTGCAGTTATTTGGCGTAAGGAATAATAGAGAAAGAGAAAAAAGTAGGAAATTTATTCATAATAAAGGTAGACTAAAGCGAACCGATTCTATTATTTTGTATGCATGCCAAACTTTGACCATAACAGCAGAAATTCAAAGGAGGAGAAAGGTAAAACCTCTGGAGATTAGAATATTCCAAACAATCTCCCTAGCATCTTACACAGATGCATGTAAGCAAATAGATCCAGTTGTGGAGACAGAATTAGAAACTCCATTTGGCTGTATCTAGTCTTTCTGGCTTGTGTCAAAGAACTGGACTAAGTGATGGGAGTACGCTACACACAGCCATCCAGACGCGCCAGTAGTCTACTACATGGAAGTTACAAAAGAGGGGCACTTAGAGGGAGAAAAATCGACCAAGAGAGGAGGCAATACTACCGTTGTCTTTTGTTGGTGTGCTTTGTCTGAAAAAAAAATGAATGAAGAATCTACTATTGTAGCTCAACGACCAACTATACCACTGCAAAGGTGGGTGTCAAAGTGAAAATTGAAGAGAAGTGAAGTGGAGAATCAGATTCGCAAAGATCGTACGAAATCTTGGAGATAGTTTCGAAATTTTTCATTGACATACAGCAGTATGTGCCATTTTGGTTTGCTTTCTTCCCTGCCTCTATTTTCGCTGAGTCTCAAGAGACCTAGTTCCCCATCTGGTGTTGTTGGACACAGCGGAGCGCAGATTTATGTTTTTCTGAACTGGGGACTGAATCGTTCACCTTTCGCATGAGAGCCATGCGCCCTAACCAAGAGACCTAGCTACCCATCTAGTGTTGGTTGGACACAGGGGAGCAGAGACTTATGTTCTATCTGGGGACTGAATCGTTCACCTTTCGCATAAGAGCCATGTGCCCTAACCAAAAGACCTAGCTACCCATCTAGTGTTGGTTGGACACAGGGGAGCAGAGACTTATGTTCTATCTGGGGACTGAATCTTTCACCTTTCGCATGAGAGCCATGTGCCCTAACCAAAAGACCTAGCTACCCATCTAGTGTTGGTTGGACACAGGGGAGCAGAGACTTATGTTCTATCTGGGGACTGAATCGTTCACCTTTCGCATGACAGCCATGTGCCCTAACCAAGAGACCTAGCTACCCATCTAGTGTTGGTTGGACACAGGGGAGCAGAGACATGTTTTTTTGAACAGGGGAATGAATCGCTTACCTTTCGCATGACAGCCATGCGCCCTAACGACTCTATACCTAAAAGGGAGGGAAAAAAATCAAGATTTTCGTCCACACTTCCACCTTAAAAGAGAGATATTTTTATGCTCAGTTTTTCGGAGACGCGAAGCAACTCTCTCATCCGATTATCATGTCAAACAAACGTGCAAAAGAGAAAGGAAATCCATTCTGATTCAGGACGCGTGGGTGTGTGCTGAGTGGGAAAACCCGCGAAATCTTATGCTAACTCTACCCCATCTAAATTTGTGTCCATACGCGGTTTGCTAGGGGGAACTATTTGTTTGACCTTGTGTGCTCAATTCATTAACCAGCCCCCAAAACGTATTATCGAGTTTGAAACGTGACAACATTTTCAACAGGAAAGCAACGCAATAGAGTAGGATTTTTTTTTTTTTAACAAGCGGCCTTGAGTAACCTCATAACGTGGATTCTGGAAAAAAAAAATCAAAAGCGGAAAAGGGTTGAAAGATTTGAGCAAGATAAGTTTTACTTTTTTTTAATAACTCATGAAATATCCTACCATTGGGGTCTTTCTGAATTGAAACGGTATTTAGCAGCGGCAGCTTGTTGCAAATTGCGTAAAAACTAATTTAAAGGCATGCAATTGCATTTCATTTCATTTAGGAGTGAAAATGATTGTAGAAAGAATTTGTCTAAGGGAAAACACAAGTTATTTTTGCATGACAAACCTCAAAGACAAAAGGAAAAATGGGTACAAATGATGTTCAATAAAAGGAAGAACATGTAAGTTCTATCACATATTATATTAGTTAAAATTTTAATATTTAGGATTGTAAATTTACAAGTCATCATTTTAGTATTGTCGTTCTACTTCATTTCTTTGTACCTAAGTGTCAGGTTCTTCTCCGTGCAAAAAAAGTATCCTCTTGAGGTGATGGTCTCATGGTCTTGTTGCATTTATTCGCTTCTTGAATTTCTCTTCTCCAACGGTCTTATCGATGCTTCTGTTTGAGAATATCTCATTCACAATCGGAGGGAAAGGAATCAAAGAAATTAAGGGCAAGCAATGCAATACAAACAAAAGAAGAAAAAAAAACAGTTCAAGCAATACCGGTAAAAACCATCTTGCCTCATTTGATTTATATGTCAGGCAGGAGATATTAAAAAAAAAAAAGAAAAGAAGAATGGAGGGAAGTAAAGATCAACAGAAAGAGAGAGAGAGGCATACTAGAGCCAGATTTTAGTGCAAGAAAGAATAAAATAAAGAGATTGAGAGAGAAAGAGAGCTGTAGAGGGAGAACATTTGCAGTCAGACAGGTTGGGATTGAGAGAGGTATATTATAAGCATAAACATCAACCTTTTTTTTTTACTGTGTCAGCCACTAAAAACAGGTTAGCTCAATCCATAATAGAGTTTTACTGTTGACTGGCTGCCATCTCCATGCCATATTCTGTATTGTTTCTTCAGCTTTCCGCTTCATCCCTCTGACCTTCTGCCGGTTTCCATTGGAGGGCATGTGTTGTGGTGCTGCACTGGTGTTTTTTAAGAATGTACTCCCTCTTCGGTGTCCCATTCTTATCTCTGCTGGCCTCTGTCCTGTCCTTTTAGGATATCAATAAATTATTCTAAGGCCAGCGTTGATGAAGACATTTCTAAAGCTTCTTTCTTTCGTTTTCAACCCATGTTTATTTCTGGAAAGTTTTCGCAACAATGCAAGAGAACAAGCTTGATCTTAGGCTGAAAGGTTTTTCCTATGTTTTTGTGAAGGAAGTGCAATGCCTCACAGAAGGTCATTCTTGCCGCTCGTGTCTTAACGATTTAGATCCTCTGATTTCCTGGTTCATCCACCTCGCTACAAAGGTGTGGAACTACAAGTTGTCCTTGTCCATTCTCTGTGATTAGTTCTGCGTTTGCTATCTGTGCAGTTTCTTGGAAGGAGAAATAATAATACATTGTTCAAAAAGTATATACATAAAGAGAAGAACAATAGAAGAAGAACAACAACAATAATAATAACAAGGACATGAAGAATACCAAAAGAAAGACCAGCGACACGAAATAGACCAAGGAAAAAATGTGTGAGGTTGAGTGAGAGAGAGAGAGAGAGAGAGAGAGAGAGAGAGAGAGAGAGAAAGAGACAGGGGAAAAAGAGACAGAGAGCGAGAATGGAGGTTGGGAGGGAGGGAAGGAGAGAAAGAGAGAGCGCGATCAAACCAGAGATAGAGAGAGACAGAGAAAGAAGTAGAATGTGACATAAAGAGATAGGGTGAAAGAAATTATAATTATGTAAATATGGTGAAAAGGACAAGAAAGTAGTGGACGATAAGAAGAACGCCCTTTCCTTAGTGGACAAAGAAAAATTTCCAATAGGAATAATATCAGAGGATGATGGACCGCGGCTTGACCTAAATCAGACCCTAGATCTGACATGTCCTGGAAACATTGTGGTCCCTTCTTTCTCTATTATGTTCCCTACCTTTTCTACCTTTCCTCTCTCTCTCTCTCTCTCTCTCTCTCTCTCTCTCTCTCTCTCTCTGCACAAGCTTCCCTCGTCTTTTTCGTTTGTCATTTACAGTCTTTAGCATGCCCTACCTCTAGCAACGACGGCCAAGAGTAAAAATGCACGACCTAGGTTTCAAAAGGACTGAGGTTTATATTCCAGCACCGCTTAGCTGGAGGTATGCAAAAACTTGAAAGACATTTCATATTATGATTCTCCTTACTCTTAAACTGGGAAATGACATGAAAGACATTGTGTTTGTTTTATCTTATATTTCAGATTTTTTTTTCTTTGAAAACAGCTGTCTTTTTTTTTTTTTTTTTTTTGTTTCATGAACCAACGCTTAATAAACACATCATGAAATTGGTGCAAAGTAATCAATGTTACACAAGATAGTTTGCTAAGAAACAGTGACACATACTAAACTGTCGGTAATCTATTTCGAGAAAACTCTGAATTTATGAAGAAAAAATACATTTTCATAATTATGTATGTTTCGTTTTTTCCTTTTCGTTTTTTTTTTTTTTTTTTTTGTCTCTCAATGAGTTACGCTTCCTATCTTAATGAAAAAAGGCGATATATGAGTCCAATGATAATGGGTTGCCTCAGGGTTTGGAAATCTTCTTATCAATTTGCATCGTTCTAATCACATCAAACACATCGAAATAACCAATTGATTTGGGTCGATCCACTTTAAATCGCAAGTCATGTAAAAAGCTAACCATAAAAAATGTAACAAATCTAATGCTAGCAGTAACTGACTGTTTCGGAAAAACTAGTCAACATGTCACATGATCAAAAAATAATGTCGTGCTGTGCTGGTTAGATAAACTATGAAGTACGTACCTGTAGTTTCTGGATCGTTACAAATGAAACACGGCTTTTTGGCACGGTTGGCGTCTTCAGGAGCAGAGAAAAACGGGGGTTTTCGTCACAGTAGAACCTTCAGAGTGCTATTTACTTCTCATGGATGTTGGTGGTGGTGTAGTAGATAAACTTGCCTCGAATCTGCAGGGTCTTTCTGCGGCAAGTTTGAGCCCGACAAAAATTATACATTACCGAGTGGTGTATTAACCACAAGGAAAAGTTTAATAAACACAAGGTTTAAGAGTTGCATCTCACCTGCACCACACAAAGAATACTTGAATTCTGATACGTACAATCTGCAACGATTTCAATGCAAGAGTTAGTATTATCAAGTCAGATGAAGTTCAACTGTTCTCTTGATTTTTTTGGCTAGATTTTTGTTGTTTTTGGCTTTGCGCTTTGAAAAGGATCGGTGAAATTTGATGACAACCCAAATCAAGACATCAATTCCCTCCGCTAACAAAGTGTTTTCCATGTGGTAATGGTAGACTCTCACTGCCTGGAAGATGTCATAAAACTGAGATCACATCATATTTGAAAAACCCTTCTCATCTCTTATGGTGATCATGATATTTTTTAAGTGTCTGTATTTTTTTTCACTTGATAGTTTTGTTATGTCATAAAGTGTTTCCGTTAGTTACAAGTGTGTGTGTGTGTGTATTTGTTTATTTGTTTGTTTGTTTAAAGAATTATAATTTGCTTTGCGGTTCTGCGTCAGTTTGTATTTATTTTTCTTTTCAACTGCCTAAAATTATCAAAAGATTCAATCAATTGTATCTGGACACTGGTATATGAAATTTGTTCTCTTAATTTTAACTGTGTGTATGTAACGTGTATGGATGTTTGTATTGTTAATTGTGTGCTTTTGTTCGTAGGTTCAGATGAGAGATTTGATTTTAGGAGTACTTTCTCAACCATGAAATATCTTCATTTTCAGCAGTTTTTTTTTTTTTTCCGCGTGTGTGTGTGCAAGAATGAGATACTTGTCAATAATTGACTTAATTTCTAAAAATAGATAATGCAATTTTCAAAAGAAAATCTATGATTTAATATCATATTTTTAATATTTGTTAAGGTAAACGATGATGCGTACTATTTGCAGTTAAGCTCTCAACATCTCCTGACTAAATGTTTTCACTTATACACAAAATATTTTCATTATCTGTGACAGTAAACATGTTGCGTTATATACCACTCGTATAAGATCAAACAAAAATATAGCTTTGTCTTAACAGACTTTATTTAATCGCTTTCAACTTGGGTATGTGCAATTATGAGATCAGGGATGTAATAAAGATATCATAAAGTCTAAAGAACATTATTATATCGTCATCTCATTTTTTTTCTTTAACAAGTAGAATTTTGAGAATTGCCTGCTCTGTTTGAAAAATAACACCATATTTCTTAATGGGCTTAAAGTTCTATCATATAGTTTATGTTTAGGCTTTAACTGATTACATCGATAAATTTGGGTGTGAAAATATACGCTTTCTATTATTTTAATAGTGAAATTAAATTGTTATATTTTTCTCCACAATTTAAACGTTGATGTAGACCAAGCTTTACCTATAATCAAATAACATGCAAAAAGATCTTCAAACTTTGAAAAAAAAAAAAAGGTGAAACAATACTTTCTTTTTAAAATATTATTTTTTAACCGAACTTTACCCGAAAATCTCCCCAGCAAGACACCCACCACTTGTATTTAACAAATCAGTCACTATTGATTCATGGAATCCCTGAGGTTTAGGTCGTGAGTACTTCACTAATTTCCCCCAGGGCCTCGAGTCTTCAACGGTCACACTGAAGAAATGACCCAAGCCCAAAACTATTCAATCTTTGCTTTAAAACTACAACAATGAAAATTCTTATTTCCAAGTATACTTTTTTACGTTTGATTATTTTATTTTTTTATTTTATTTGAAGTATTCAAACATCTCTCGGGCTTAGTATTATTTTTCTGTGATTTTTTTTTTTGCCATTTATAATGCATTTTAATGACAGTGTCTCTTTTTTTTTCAAAGCAAACCATGCCTGCTGAAGCGGACATTTTGAAAAGCCCATTATCAAGCAGCAAGTCTGAACGTTCCATTTTTTTGCGGAGTAAAACCTGTTCGTTATCATATCTATGTGAGTGGCTAAGCAAGTTCATTGCTAGATGGTCACAAACCCTGTCATGAAGCTGTGTTTGGCTTACATTGCCAAACAGCGGATCAAGAGAATATCATGATAAAAAACTGGCCAACCGTCAACCCTGTTCAAAGCAGAAGTTACCATATCAAAAACTGGTCGATCCCCTCCTTGTCAAAACTCTGGTCAACCGTCAAATCTCTCAAAAAATCTGATACATCGCCCTCCTTGTCAAAACTCTGGTCAACCGTCAATTCTCTCAAAAATCTGTTCGATTGCCATCCATGTCAAAACTCTAGTCGCAACCATGTTCAAAAGCTCACTTACCCTATCGATAACTGGTCAATCTCCCACTTTGTCAAAACTCTGGTCAACCGCCAAATTTCTCAAAAATCTGGTACATCGCCCTCCTTGTCAGCCTGCCTTGTCAAATAGCTGGTCAACCGCCACATTTCTAAAAGGTCTGGTCGATTGCCTGCCTTATCAAAACGCTTGTTCATCACCTGATCGGTCTGGGTCTGGTTCATTGCCCATTTTTGAAAATGCTAGTATATCTGTCAAAATGCTGTTCTATCGGTCAGCCCATCCAAAAGGTGGTCAACTATTTTTTTTTGCTATTGTTATGATAAGTTTATTCACTCTTTTGTTTTAATCAGCTAATCGCAATCACTATTCTTTTCACAAAAAAATGTAGTGAGCACAGCACGCTCATTCATTTTATGCCTTAGGCGCCTTGTTGACACAGTTACCCGATCAAATATTAGGAAAAAATGCTGAAACGGCGGCTTACATTGACAAAGACATTCTCTTTTGTTATTGTCGGAGGGCCATTGCTTTCTGGGACAATCCGTGTCTACAACAGTAACAGTTATAATATTGTGTGATCTCTTTCTTAGATTTGTCTGCCTCTTGACTGCTAGCTGGTGTATTATCCCTGCATAACCTCTCCCTCCCCCACAACACACACACACACACACACCTTTTTCTGCCTTTCTGTCTCGCTCTATCTCTCTAACTCTCTTTCTCTCTTTCAGTCTACTTCTTGTCACTCTCACTACCACTACTACTCGCTCTCTTTATCTCTCTCTTTCTCGTCTCTTTCCCCTCTTTATTCCTCTGTGTGTGTATATATATATATCAGTCAGAATGTGTGTGAGTGGGTGTTATCTGCCACCATTAGTATTATATATCCTTTTTCCCAACCTCCTCTCTTCAAACGTTTCAGGCCTCTTCTATCTCTCAATTTCTCGCGATATCATCTAACACATCCAAAGATTAACGAAACATTTGCAATTCATTATTGTATAAGAAAATAGTATTGCTTATTATGATCAACGCTGATAATTTAAAAAGATTTAGTGACTTCAATTTCAGTACGAGTATTTTCAATTTAAGATGGTATGTGAGAAATAATGATTCTTGGTCGATTCTAAAGTTCATGTGTGAAATAAGCTCTTTGAAGGAGATTACATCGCCTGAAACTGCAAATACTTTGAACCTACCAGAATTGTAATCACAATACTTTGCACATCACATAGCAGACTAAACTCTAGTAATTACAAAATGCAAATCCCGAATTTGAATGAAGTTCTGAGAAAAAAGGCTAATTAGATCCTTCTAGTTACAGTATTGCTGCAAAAAGCAGTGTAAACTTAAACCTTTTCAGAAAACGAAATGAAAACATGTTAAACTGTCAAAGAAAAAAAAATCAAAACTGTTATAATTAGCACATCCGTTGTATAAATTCTAGATTCACGCAATTTCAGAAAATTAACGAAAGTTTCGTAGCAAGACCTCCGCTTGTAATTTTACATATAAGCACCACTGATTAAATCTGTATGCTCCTCTTTCAGGCAAATCTGGGTTGTTTTCGTTATGACATTCAGAGTCACAAAAAAAAAAGGACAAAACCTCTAGGTTATAAGGTGCACTGCAGTGCGGTGCAAAACGAAATATTTTTCACTAATTGCTTTATAAAAACCTGTTGTACGGACCGAACGGGGCAGGTGAGTTCAACTAAACTGTGACACGGTTATTTGTGTGTGTGTGTGGGGGGGG
>BLXT01004326.1:1338720-1349353 GCA_019648995.1 Plakobranchus ocellatus
CTCTCTTTCTCTCTTTCTCTCTTTCTC
This sequence comes from Plakobranchus ocellatus, assembly GCA_019648995.1. NCBI lineage: Eukaryota > Metazoa > Mollusca > Gastropoda > Plakobranchidae > Plakobranchus > Plakobranchus ocellatus. Next base: position 1,338,748 of record BLXT01004326.1, read on the forward strand.
TCTCTCTCTCACACACACACACACACACACACTCTCTCTCTCCACGGGAGACAGAATATTTTCGCGTGTTTTAATACTAGCTATAGTAACTCTGATCAATCTAAATATCGTTAAGTATAGGGGGTGTCGGTAGCTAAGGATGTAGAGGATGCTTGCCCCATAGTATTCTGTAGGCCATTTCACCCTTTGCAGCTTGTAAATGTAATAAGCAAAGAGTTGATCGCCTGTAGAGGTGCTTTATTATTATTATTATTATTATTATTATTATTATTATTATTATTATTATTATTATTATTATTATTATTATTGTTATTATTATTATTATTATTATTATTATTATTATTATTATTATTATTTTGTAACCGATTTATTGGCATCCGTCAATTTTTATTTTACCTTCTTAACCTTTCATAGTTTAAACTTTTGATCTCGAAGTTAAAGCAAATGAATATTCTTGGATGAAAGTGCAAAAAACCGATAATTACATACATCAAGGAAAAATCGAGTATCTTTGTCTCAAAAGCTAATTTAACAACAGAAAACTTTCGTTTCCATTTTTAGACCTTTTTTCATGACTTTATATTCTTTGGGTTTGTGTGTGTGTGTGTGTGTGTGTGCGTGTTTTTTTGTTTGTTTTGTTTTTTGGGGTTTTTTTTTTTTTGTTGTGCAGGCTCCCTCATCTTCATTTTTCACCATCGTCGAAATTGGTCTATCGTAACCGCAACCAGCAAGACAATAGAATACTCAAAACTTGTTTTAAAAGGAAAAAAGCAAAATAAAAATATTGAAACTTCTTAAATCATAATCTAGCATAGATAAAGTTGCAATGCCTTCGTTTGTTCTTTTTATGCTCCAAAATCTAAGCAAATGCGAACTAAACGTTGTAAACAACAAAGAACACTTCCAAAAAATATTTTTCTATATATCTAAATTTGAGATAGCGGCATACCTGTAGAGACTGCCTAGTAGTTCTCATTTGCTAAATTGGGTCAAGTAAATGCGTGAGAAAAGTTTCAACGTTTCTAACTCGTAATATTGGCAAAAATGCATTACACAACTCACTTTGCACCTTTCCTTTAGTTTTTCTCCTCTCTAACATTCTACTCTCTCTCTCTCTCTCTCTCTCTCTCTCTCTCTCTCTCTCTCTCTCTCTCTCTCAGCTCTCTCTTATCTCTTTCTCTCTCTCTGTTCTCTCAGCTCTCTCTAAGCTCTCTCTTTCCGCTCTCTCTCTCTCAGCTCTCTCCCAGCTCTCTCTCTCAGCTATCTCCCAGCTCTCTCTCAGCTCTCTCTCAGCTCTCTCCCAGCTCTCTCTCAGCTCTCTCCCAGTTCTCTCTCTCAGCTCTCTCCCAGTTCTCTCTCACAGCTCTCTCCCAGCTCTCTCCCTCAGCTCTCCCCAGCTCTCTCTCTCTCTCAGCTCTTTCCCAGCTCTCTCTCTCAGCTCTCTCCAAGCTCAATCTCTCTCTCAGCTCTCTCCCAGGTCTGTTTTCAGCTTTCTCTGCCTAAACCTCAGCCTTACTTTAAAACTCAATAAACTTCTATAGGGATTACGGTAGTAGAAAGGCAACAAATTAAATTTTTTGCGCATTTTGAACATTACCATCGTGATCTGGAATTTTAGAAGTGCCTGAATTGAGAGCTACTTTAAACGAAATCTCTTGAACAAGAAATACTACAGAGAGTTGCAATCCCCATCTTTATCACGCCTATGTTTTATGATCAAAGTCAGCTTTCGAAATTCTTGCTATTTTCTTTTCGGGGAGTAGATTCAGAAGACCTGACCAGGAGCTTGTGTCCGTTTCACTGGCTTCGTGGCTTACGGTCATCGCCTGCAGTCCAGATCTAGCAAAGCTGGTCAGTCAGAGAGGTTGATAAAAAAAACAATATTTAACTGACAGGCATCGCCCGGCAAACAGAATCTAAGTGGTATGCAAGATTGTTGTGTGTGCTTGTGTGGGTGTGAGGGTTTTGTGTGTGTGTGTGGGGGGGGGGAGGAGGGAAAGTAGTGGGTGGGATGGATATGAAGAGATGTGGGGGTGGATTGGAGAATTAGAACTACTAGTATAAAAGCTGGTTTTTGCTTGTGCCCTATCAAATGAACACATCTGGTTTTAATGACTGTTTAAGGAACCAGGTATTTTTTTTTCCTAACATGGCAAGAATCTATGATACTCTAGCGCTTAAAAGGTTGGTGGTGTCTTTTTTTTATTAATTTCTAATGATTATAACTAACAAAACACAAGGCAGCCTAACAGTGAAGATAATATATCCAAGATATTTTGGAGAATGTCCTGTTTGTTTGTTTGTCTGTTTGCTTATTTGTTTGTTTTGTAACAAAATCTCCCAATTTCGATGATAAATTCGAGTACGACCAGGAATTACAAAGGGAGCATCCATGGTGCCCTAGTTAGCTGTCTCGCCTTAAATGTTGCAAGAATCTTTCTTCATCAATTTGCACACTCATAGCGATACCCGTTCAGCCCTGAAAGTTTGCGATCACCCAGCTGGGAACTCACTATGGTATGGCAATGATCAGGAAATGTCTGTAGAATCTAGATATATGCGTTATGCAATACCCCATTCAAGAAAAACTTAAATTGAGCCAAGAACAAACAATGGCCTGAAACAACGAGATCATATAAATTGCAAGTGTGTTTACTGCATGTAGCATGTGTGGGAAATTTTAATAACTATAAAATGAGCCAAGAACAAACAGTGGCCTCAAACAACGAGATCACATAAATTGCAAGTGGGGTATTGCAAGAAGCATGTGTTGGAAATTTTAATAACTATAAAATGAGCCAAGAACAAACAGACATCTCAATCATATGACATGAGTTCGATAAATAGCCTTTGTGTTGATTTCAAACAGCATAGCTTGGAAAGCAACGGCAGCTATCGTTATAAAAAAAAAAGAGAGAAAACAGCAAATGAATAACCAATTACAAGGCAAGAGAACCCTTTTTAATGCAAATATTTTTAAGGGTATGATTGGGTATTAGGGAGGATCGTTAGGCCGGACTCGGCCAGGAGAATACAATTAATAAAATGCTCTGAATGTATAAGGAGAGTTTAGGCGATGATTGCTCTATATCGCTCGATAATACAATCTAGGTTTGAAGTTTTCTGTTATATTTTCTTTGCACAAAATTATTGAATGAAGAATCAGAATTTCATAAAAGAGCAAAATCTCTTGCAGAGAAAGCATTATTTTGATCGGATAGCTTCCTCTCCCTCGCGAGCCAGGCAGACTTGCTGCTGCAGACATGGACTGTACAGTTTTCTCAATAGTTTTCCTTGCCTAGACTCAATTCTCTAAGATCGAACGATGAAACTACTACTGTGTCAGTGTTTTCCACGAAAAAAGAAGTTTGAAACTGGTCAAAGGAAATGGCTATTGCTGAGCATTTTCTAATAACATCAATAAAAACTTTTCATGGGATGATCTGCGTTATACAAAATCAACGCCTGAACAAATTGGACAATATTATTTGGTTGTAACTATTGCAAAAAAAAAAACAAAAACAAAATACATATCTTAATATTTCCCCATCTATTATATTACATGTAATACGGAGAAGAATATGTAAAGAAAGCACAGCTTTGGCAGTGATTTTTTTGTGTAGTCTGTAAGTAATTCGAACTAAATTGAACAAGGCGATCACAAGGGAAATCAATTGTATGAAACTTGCGAAAGTTTAACGGAAAGGGATGGAGAGGACATCACGACATATTATTATTTTCATGTTAATGCTTTTGAACTTTCTCTCATGCGAATCGTCTCGTTTGGGAATATTTTTTTGGTTGACGCAAAGTCCATATAGTACACAATAATACTTAAAAAAAAATTATCTATATATATATATATATATATATATGAAGTATATAAAAGTGAAACAAAAGGCATGATTGTGTTAATTAAACATCCGCACAAATTTGAAGGAGAAGTGATGGCTCATCGGGTTGGGCACTTGACTAACACAGAGAGGTCCAAGGTTCCAATCCTAGTCTGAGCCAAGACACAAATTTCCTTGCTCCCTGTGTCCTCCTAGCACTAAATGGGTACTCAGGTTTCTTATGACCCACTAAAATTAAGGCGGCGAGGAAAGTAATGGCAAACTACTTAAGTTATGACTCTACCATCGTCTGGCATGAATTGACCACATGTGTTAAATGGCCTGGCTGGTCAGCAGGATTATAGACATGATGTCCCAGCCACAATTGTTTCTCGTCTATCTCATGTGCCTTACAGAAACTACAAGGTTGGGCTTTGGGTGAGGTCCAATCCTTATCCTCTAGGGTATCTAGCTCACCACCACAAGATCTGAACGATGCTGATTAGTTTGACGCCAAGTATCTTCGAAATCGAGCATCGGTGGCACATTGGATAGCCAACCCGTCCTAAGATCTGCAGGGACACTTCGTCGTGGGTTTGAGCCCCGCCAACTGTGCTCTAACCTGACCGAAGGTTTGACAGCACGAGATCTTCTGTTGTGGACAGGATACATACACAAAAAAACAAGCCAAATTAAGGCTTTTGAGGTGTATATCGGTCTTAAGTGACTGACTCAGAGGTGTAAAATCCAGCGTGAACTCTTTATATGAAGAAGAGTTTCTATTTTGCAGGTGAGCACTTCAGTCATTGATGCTGTACAGCTGTCGAGAACCCACATACCCCCACACATCAGGAGGAAACTGTATGATCAGGCTGCTAAACTGTAATGGTATCTAAGCTTTTGTAATTTTGGTTATATAATAAACTTCTATTCAGAACAATAACTTGATAATATTATGCTATTGCCATGCATACTCATATATAGTTTTGTTGTTACTGTGCTTTACTATAGGGTATATTAGTTTTGTGTCTATGAGGTATGCACAGGATCTTTGTCTTATCGTCTACATCTCACATAAAACCTGATTCAGACGACTAAGCTTGGTATTCCTTTGAGAGAGAGAGAGAGAGAGAGAGAGACAGAGAGAGAGAGACAGAGAGAGAGAGAGGGAAAGAGAGAGAGGAAGAAAGAGAGAGAGAGGGAGAGAGAGAGAGAGAGAGAGAGAGAGAGAGAGAGAGAGGAAGAATTACTACAAAAGAGATAGAATTAAAAAGAAAAAAAACAGGAAATCATATGAAAACAGAGACAGCAAAAATGCCCTTGGTGAACAGCAAAATGGTATATAGGCGAAACGGCTACAGATTTTAGGGTTTAAAATGAACTGTAGCTGAGGCAAAACCAAGAGGAAAAAAAAATTAAAAGATGAAAATATATCTCCTGAAAAGGTTGAATTGGAATAGAAAATAATTTAACTAATTATGAAAAAAAAGGTGACAGCCATAAAGAAGCAGCATGTTTTCGTGTTTATTTCATTTCGATACATATAACCGTGTTCCAATACATATTGCATATTTATCAACTTTATGCGGAATTACAAGATCATTATCTTAATCTGAAATAAAAAAACTACAGTTTCCTCAGAGGGGACCCTAATCAATCACATGCTGGACTTTAAGCCTAATGGAAAACAAAATAAAGACTCGCAGAGGAAGAACAAAAATCTCCAAGGTTTCTGTATTTGTATCTTGTCCAGAGATCTACTGTCTCTCTAGAGCTTCTGTAAAGAAAGGTTTTCTGAAAGCCACAGCTTGAGTTTGTGTGAACCAATGCATTGATTGTGTCAGATGTTATTGTGTTTATGTATACAACACTACCATAGTGTTCGCTCGGTCAGAATCCATAACCGTTTTATAGCCCTACAAATTGCGCTGTGTTTTGAGCTCCACAGAACCGAGAGCTCAAGTTCGATCTTATATGTTTTATTTCTTTCTATCCCTGATTTACACTCTCTTTCTCTCACTCTCTCTATCTCTCTCTCTTTCTCTCTCTCTATCTATCTATCTGTCTATTTATCTATCTATCTATCTATCTTTCTCTATCTCTTTCTCAATCTCTCGCTTTCTATTTTTTGTCTAATTCTCTTTCCCTTTCTCTCTCAATCTCTCTACCTCTCTCTTCTCTCTCTCTCTCTCTCTCTCTCTCTCTCTCTCTTTCACTTTCTCTTTCTCTATCAATCTGTCTACCTCTATCTTTCTCTCTTTCCATCTCTCTGCCTCTCGCTATCTCTATCTTTCTCCATCTGTTTCTCTCTCCTACATCAATATCCTGGCAAACCACATTATGAAAATCATGTCTAGTCGCACCTAATCCCTTACTAGTTCTGCCTGGACGCTTCAGACTTTTGTCATGAATACAGTATATTTATCATACGTGTGAGTGAGAAGCGTCTGTATATTTATAAGACCTGTGGAATAAGAATCATCTTTATTATGGGGTGTATAAGTTATTGCCATGTTTGTAATTATGTCGGAGGCTATAATATTTTTGGTTATTTTGTCCTTTTGCTGGCTTTAATCTTAACTTATCAGTATATTCAACATCTACATAGACCATGACGCTTTTAAATTGTTTCATTAATTTTTCTTATCTCTCTCTCTTTTTGAGGTTCACTGATAGCTGGTTGGTATCATATTTTGAAAGCAGTGAGTTCAATCCAGTTGATGAGAAGAGTAGCGCTCACACCACCTGTTTCCTTCTGTGACTTCTAAAACATGGACAAACATGTAGGCAGGGTGAGTTAATTACATTAAAAAATTATGCTCTTTTCTTGAAAGTCCAATATTTATTACTTTCTCGCCCCCTTTCCNNNNCTCTCTCTCTCTCTCTCTCTCTCTCTTTTCTCTCTCTCTTTCTGTCTCTATCTATCTCTCTTTCTCTCTCTCTCTTTCTCTCTCTATCTATCTCTCTTTCTCTCTCTCCCTCTCTTTCTCGCTCTCTCTCCTTCTCTATCTATCTATCATTTCTCCTTCTATCTATCTCTCTGCCTTTCTCTCTATATTTCTCTTTTATTTCTCTTCCTCCTCCTCTTTCTATCCCTCTCATTTTCTCTCTCTCTCATTTTCTCTCTCTCATTCTCTCTCTCTCACTCTCTCTCTCTCTCTTTCTCTCTCTCTCTCTCTCTCTCTCTCTCTCTCTCCCTCAGATGTATAACTAATGTCTATACATTAATCTTTGTCCCTAACGCTCATTACCCGGTGAGAGAAAGCGACTCGCACACAATAAATAGAGAGGCTTTGCCTTGACCTTGCCAACGAAAAGGCTCATTACATGGGATTTGCAAGAAAAATAACTTATTGTTATAAAAACATTAAACAGGAAATGATGCCCCCTTCACTGAAAAAAAATGCAAAATGTCCATGGCATTCTGCCTGACCTATGTGAAGTGTAAAAACAAATTGTGTTTGTGGTAGAAGTGATGGTGAAAAAAGTGGAGGAAGGAGGGTGTATATAATATATATATATAATTATATATATATATATATATATATATATATATAGAGAGAGAGAGAGAGAGAGAGAGAGAGAGATTGAAAGAGAGATTTGAGGAGAGACCGACAGTGAAAAATCTGATGTTGAAGCCATTTTGATGCTTATATCCATGGTCTATAAAGCGGTTGGCCATCAAATACAGAGGTATTTTGAGCCATCATTTCTTACAAGATTGCCTAAATATCACCTATAAATCCTAACCATTATGCAGTTATGTGGCTTGTTATATTGATTTGGCATTTTCAACGATTAAAACAGTCCTCTCAATGCCGGCTAAGTGAGCCAAGTCTTGTAGAGAATGGAATATTCGAAGATGGAAAATAATAAAATGTATTGATAGTTATTGGAACTTTGTTGTCAATGCCGAGAGATAAATCCTAACTTTTCTGAAAGTCATAAAGGCCTAGAATTTTTGGCAGAGGACAAGAATAGATTGAGTTGATATTGACCTACCCTTAGCCATCAGATTATTGAAAAGATCCATAAGAAGTCTTTACCATTTACATGAAAACATACAGGCCAAAATTTCTATGCATGTTTGCATTAGAACATTCTAATTTAGGTACTTTGTAATGGATTTATCTCTCTTAATTTCTTGATTACGTTTCTAATCAGTCATCTTCCGAAAATCATTTGACCTAAGGCTATGAATCGTTTAAAACAATCAGAATTCTTATCATATTTCTTTTTCACATTACACATAGCAGACACAATCCTATTATTCCTTTGGATATACAAAGTCTGACTTCTCAAGCCACATGATGTCTGAAGAAGGCTCATTCCTAGAGCGCTGATAGGGCGGTCTTATTCGTCAATGTGATTTCATTTTGTGGGATGATTTCAATCGACTTTAACATTCTGTAAGCACTTTATTAAACAAAGCGCGAAAAGTGTCCCGTAAAGAAAGATCTTTCCCACGACGCGTCCGTGGCACAGTGAATAGGGAATCCGCCCTGAGATCTGCAGCGACCATTCTGTCGCGGGTTCGAGTCCTGTCCTGACGGAGGGCCTGAAAGCCTGAGATCACCTTGTTGTGGACCGGCTATATACAAAAACCAAACCAAACCTTTCACACACTAATCTACATCTTGTTCACTTTGCGGAACGGCTCATTTGAAAGAAATTTGACCGGTTTTGATGAACTGCTCTTGTGTGTAATACTAACGCGTGTAATCTATAAAAATGTTCACGAAATGTACGTCGATAAAAAAATTACTTTTTTAAAACATGTATATAATTCTATATATATCTGGTTTGTGTACATTATCTGCTTAGAGACTTATTCTCTCCTGCTTTGCTGATTTCTGTTGCATTTGTGATTGCCCGGTAAGAACTAGTCAGAAAATCTGTGCCTTAACTAGAAAAAGATATCTGAGCTTTTTCAGATTTCGGAAAATGATTGTGTGAGGAGAGAGCGCAAAAGAACTTTTAGAACTAGTACAAGATGAAGCGGTTTGATAAGTATAATGATCACATTGATCGTTGATATTGGTTAATTTATCCTGGATGTTCCCTTCCTGTTACTCTCTCTTTTTTCTCTCCTTCTTTTCCACGATCTAGCACAGGTCATTCAGAATTGCATCGGTCAGAAGGAAAAAGGGCACATTTTTCTGCGTTTTCTTAGCTGATCAAGCCTTAGTACTCTGAAGACATAAGGAATGCTATTAGAGGTAACATTAGAGTTACGGACCTTTGTTCTTAATAAAATCTCGCTCCTTCAGAAAAAAAAAATATTATTGAACTTTAAAAAAAATATTACAAACCAAAGTTTGTCTTTTTTTAAACATTACATATAACTATCCGCAATGAACTTGAAGTAAGACACAACCTAGCACAATCGGGCTTATCTCAAAATATTATCATTATATATTTTTTTTTTCAGGGCAAGATTCATCAGACTGCCTACTTGAGTCGTAGCACCACATTATCATGGAAAATCATATATCAATGATGTACGTGAAATAAAATAAAACTTTCAAAAATGTTACGAACAATTGATTCCAATTGGACCTATAAGACCAATACAATGGAACTTGTTATGGGTTTACTAAACTAGACTCTACAAATAAGAGATTAACGAGATGGATTTTCACAGCTTTTTATTCTTTTATATATTTCTCTAAACCTCTAAACTCCTCTTTGTCACCTAATTTTGATGTGAAATGCAATGGAGCTTTATCTCGTTTGTGGGTTTTTTTTGTTTGTTTCTTTTTGCTTTTGAGTGTCATACGTGCTCGATGTTTAATTTTAGATTTGTTTATTTTGAGGCAGCGTATATATTTTGGTTTTTTCGCCGGCTTTATTTTCTTTGCTGTATCTTGTTTCGTAAGTCCAGTCACTTTCTTCCATAGAGTTTGGTCTTCATTTTCGTATCTATCTGCTAAAAGAAACAACAAATAGGTGAAGGAGATAAATGAATTATGTTGTTACAGTCATGTTGAACATAATTTGTAGGATAGCTTGCACAAAGACGAGTATTGGGTGGCCCGATGGATAGCTTTCCCGTCCTGATATCTTCACGGAATCCTTTGTTACGAGTTCCATCTTCTCATTGACGTCCTGTCTCGAGAGCGGGGCCTGAACGTCTGAGATCATCTTCTATATTTGCAAAACCAAAGCCAAACCGAGCTATCACTTAACGTAAAACTATTGATATAAACTTCATGTGTTTATTTGTTCTTTAATCCAGCAGATTTTAATGACACTTAGATCACAACGCTCAAACTTATTGATTTATTTATATAGTTTTGATTTTATGACAATTATCGTAATCGTATTCACCGGCAATCTCATACTGGCAAAGACATGATTTATCTCTATGCGGCTTCACTGACCAATGGAAAGGATCGAGAAATGGCCATGACCTTAATTCCGCATCTCTCTCACTGCACACAAACACCGTTTGAATATGAATTATGAGTGTGTATGATCTGGGATAATGTTGACATTGCTAATGGCCACCTCCCAAGTGTCCAGTGGGCCTCAGGCTTCAGTGTGTACATGTGTTATATCAATAGCATTCTGACAGGATGAGTATCAAATGACAGAGACAGATTACCATTCCATGGTTGGATGTCAATGTCTGACACAGTTGATATCTGGCTCTTACCAATGATGGTAAAAGATGGTTGCTCCGGCTTGGTTTGAAATACTTCACCGATCACCTTGGGCCACAGACTCCCTTACCAACACCCCCAGCCCCTGAAAAAAAGAAGGAAAGAAAG
>BLXT01004326.1:1431541-1442321 GCA_019648995.1 Plakobranchus ocellatus
TTGACGATTTCTATAAATATTTTACCTAATCATCAACCGTAATTGAATATATGGTAAAAGATAAATGGTTAATTGTTTCACCTCATTGAGCACCTAAGGAATACTCCACGGCGTAGACCTTTTGCATGAGTTTAAGATTCCCAGATTCCTAGGCCTTAACAGTTGGACGAGTATAAGGTTCCCAGATTTTGTTTCCCTCAATAATCTTACTAGCGAGCGCTGATTGGGCACGTTAGCTCGCCAGGGTGAGCAGAATGCCCTAACGGTCAGACATTAACTGGGTGACCAGTGGCGCTTAATGGGTAATTTATAATTGTTCTGTGAGGTGGTCAGTTCTCACACCAGTTATAGTTTGTAATAAGCCCCAATCTTTCTTCAGGCTGTTCTAAAACATTTCCATGCTCTTTAAGTATGTAACTCTAACTGATGATTTGCAATCTCGGCTTATTAGCAGTGATATATTATAAGCTCATGACAGTTTACTCTAGACTAAAGGAAAGGTGTTAGCGATAAAAATCATACGCTGATTAATGAATAAGATAAATGAATCATTGGGATCGCTCACCATAATGTTAAAGCTTATAAGAATAGCATTGGAGAAAAGTAGGAAGTGCAATATTATCTGTGATTTCAAATGAGCATCAAAGTTTAATGTAAACTAGGAGAGCTTGATATAAATCGTCAAAAAATAGAACATGCCTCACAAGAACACACAACCATTCAAACATTAAATTCGTATTTCCTCGAAAGGTTACATGCAAAATTTCCACATTTTTCTCTTGCAGTATCTGAGAGATCTTTGCATTTATTGTTGAGAACAAATTTAATGGGATCACTCAGAAAGTGACCATTCTGTTTTCTCTTCTTTTCTCCTGCGTATATAATCATTTCCTGCTCAATACTGTTCACAACAGGTTTGCTTCTGTAACGAAAGAAGCCAATATATATATATATATATACATATATATATATGTGTGTGTGTGTGTATATATATATATATATATATATATATATATATTATATACATAGATAGATAGATAGAGAAAGAGAGAAAGAGAGAGAAAGAGAGAGAGATTGATTTTCAAGACTAAAAATATCGCCTTTTAGCTTCTTTGAATTTTTTCCCTCTTGTAAAATGAGCCCCAGTTTTTGTTAATTTTGAAAGACTAAGAATGCCTCTCTTCAGTTTGCAGTAAAGCGGAAAATAGACTTTACCTGCCTGTTCTAAGGCATATATGGAACATCTGGCGACTAAAACTCCCAAGCTGTGATATACACTCAAAACAACTTTACCCACTTCTTTTTCTTCAAAGTTTGGCTCGCCACTCTTCTGGCAGCAGACAACACTTAGGCATAATGGACCGCAATTTATTACTTAACGTTCCTAGCTGGCCTTCATTAAAATTTATACCTTTGTGAATTGATCATAACTTCACACATAGCATTTTAACTCCCCGCATAGAGCCACTTAAGATTGCACGTGTATAGATCAGTTATGGGATTTTTTTTATTATTTTATTTTTGTAGAACTGAGAGCTCAGGTATCAATACAACAGTGTATCCTTCCTTTCATTTATGTTCCTCGCCCGGCCGACTCTTTTAGGCCGCTTTCTTATTTTCTAAAAGGCCCGGTTTAACGTCGCTAATATCTTTATACCTTTTGAGCGTCAAGGTTTTAAGGGGAGATTCTAACTCATAGTTAAAATAAAGTCGCCACATCTTTAAATAGCGATGTGATTTTATTGTACCGCCAAGATTTTTATCATTTATGTTTTCACATGAAAAGGTAATTAAAGAACTTCTGATTTTTGGAAGCAATTTTTTTTTGTTTTTGTTTTGTTTTGTTTTTTTTTTATCAGCTAAAAGTATTACTTCCCGATCAAATGACCTTGAACCTGTTTGCTGCTGGGTTTTTTCCCCCGTGAAATAGAAAGAAGATGAAACTGACAATATCGTTTTCTCTTTTTCCTAGAAACGAACAGAAATGTAAAGAACAACTCTTGAAAATTTTGTGGGTGGTCACAGATTTTTAGAAAGATTAAGAAAACAGAAACCAATGCAATTTCCAGGTTTTTTGTAGCAACAACAAAAAATAGACTTTTTTACTATTTAGGGGAACAAGAACAAGAACACACAAAAGAGATGTACAGGTACAAAAAGTGTGTCTAAGACATTGAAGCAGAGAAAAACAATAAAAAAAGGCCAATATGACTGGCTTTTTGTACACTGAGATCGTCCTCTATATTTAGCATCAAGGTAAAAAAAATCAGTGCTAGTCTCATACAGGTAAAATGCTCTTAACCTTGAGTGGTGACGTATTTCCACACCTTTGTATAAAGAGAGCAATTGAGGAGATTTTTCTTCGATTTGTGTGGGACACAGAAATTCTCAAGGATCTAAGATCCACGCTGCCTGTTCTGGATGCATCGCCAACAGCAACCATACAATATTAGTCTAAATATAAGTTTAGAACTTGTAGAGCCAGCCAGATTTCTGCCCAAGCATATGCGTATATTTTAAGATTCCATTCCTTAGCTATTTTCCCAGTGGTGCGGAAAGATAAAGCGTATTGCATAGATTGTTCATGAAAAAAGGCAAGTGTTAAAATGTGGAGAAAAGCCAGGCGCAAGAATATCTTTTATCTTAACAAGCATACGCTACAAGTTTGAAGTTTAAGTACATCGAGCTTGCTGTAAATTTTTACCTTTTGGATAAACCTTGGGTTGGCAGCTGTAACACCTGGCGATTTGTGACGGTTCTGGTTGGCTAACAAGGTGCCCTCACACCTGAATGACTGTAGCAAATTACCTCCCTTTCTCGTGTGGAAAGATAACAAGCGACAGGAACGGATGGTGGCATGTTTTTTTCTTTCTCTGTCTCTTAAGTCCAAACATCACTTAAGGGAGGTAATGCGCCATCCCGTGCTGATGCACCCAAGGGAAATAACCGCCCGCTACCGGTGTGCCTGGGCCGGGAAATTCGGGGTGAAGAAGCGTTGCTAACTCGAGCTGATCGCTCGGACGCTAAAGCGTTTAGATCTTGTTAGGAGCCAGAGCAGCTTAAACGCTAGAGTGGGGAATGACTGCCTGATGTAACAGCACAAAGGAGCATCCAGATTATGTCACTGGGCTCTCGCGGGATTCTGCACTTTCTCATATTGATTGAGATTGTTATAGATGGGAAAACATCTAGAGTGGAGCAAGCCCGGTGGTCTGCGTGATGGTACTCGTCTGTTCTCCAACTTGATAGTAACGTTTATGGTCTCATCATTATTTTCCAGCAAAATAGGAGAGCGAATAATGAAAAGATGGGTTTCAATTGACGCTTGATAATATGTTGATGTGAATATCAGATTAAAAGTGAGGTTTAACCGAGCAAGATACATTTATCGTTTATGATTAAACAAAAAAGCCTTTTAGCTCTACTACTCATATGTGCCAATTTATTTTTAAACTTTTTCTCTCTCCTTCTCTTTCTTCCTTCAGTGACAGTGAAAAAAGAGCTGTGAAAATTTGGACTGCCAATGATTGATGCCGTTCAAGATCGCGATCCGAAGATATATCCTCCTGGCTTGCTTGATGTGATCATACTATGCAGAAAGCCACACACCTGCAGCAGCTAGATTTGTCCTCGCTACCATCACCATTGCCACTACCAGCGGAGTTTCCAGCCCAGGCCGTGAGGGCCGCATCACCATCAGCAGCAGTGGGAGCAACAGCGGTGACCTGGCCTTCACTCCAGAGAGTGTTGCCGTCACAGCCAGCCACAGAGCCACGGAGACTTCTACATACACATATAGAGAGAGCAATACTGCCACAAGCATCATCTTCAACAGTATCACTGACTACGCCGCTAGGTCTAGCGGTGTCAGAATCACCACTGAAAGTTTTGACATCTTCAAGGACCCCAACAATCCATACAGCTACGGGAACATCACCTACTCCGCTCATAGTGTCAGCAACAGAACCGCCGACACAGGTGCAGCAGTGCCCATATGCCTGCAGGATTGTAGAACTAGCCCCAGCGTGTCTCAATCCCCGTACATGCAAAATAATTTCACCTCGGATTTCTCCACAAGCGAGCCATTCTTCTGGAACGAAAGGTTGCAGGAGGAGCGAGAAGATGGCGTCAACTCAAGCAGCAGCAGCAGCAGCAGCAGCAGCGTCACCACCACATCTGTGTTCAGCCACAGCCCCTCCTCCAGTCTTGGTGCAGCCGCTGGCTACGATACATTTGCAGGGGGAAGCAACTTTGAGCAGTCTCTATTCACTAATCTCACACTTTCCACGAATTTTGTCCAGCCTAATGTTTCCCTTTTGGGAAATGAATCGAGTACGGACGCGCCTGTACTGTATGAGATAAATAACCCTGCGGTCGGAGTGCTCCTGGCTATCTTTAGCCTTGTGGTGGTTGTCGGGAATATCATGGTCATCGTTGCTGTGTTTAAAGAGATCTATCTGCGGACAGTCACTAATTACTTCATAGTGTCCCTGGCTATCGCTGACGTTATGGTGGGAGGGGTGGTCATGCCGTTCAGTATCAGTAATGAAGTGACCAACTCGGTGTGGTTGTACGGCCAGGCCTGGTGTGATCTGTGGCGTTCCCTGGATGTTCTGGCGTCCACAGCTTCTATACTTAACCTTTGTGTGATTTCGTTAGACCGCTACTGGGCAATCACGGATCCGATAGCTTATCCGAGCAAAATGTCCAACGGCAAAGTGTGCATTCTTATCATGCTTGTGTGGTTCTGTTCAGCTGGGATATCTTTTCCTGCCATAGCCTGGTGGAAAGCGGTCACCCCGCCGGATTTAGAGGAGCACAAGTGTATGTTTACAGAGGACAGTGCATATCTTATCATCTCTGCCGCCGTGTCGTTCTATATTCCAATGTTCATCATGATGTTTGTGTACGTAAGAATATACAGGGCTGCCATGGCTCAGACAGAGGGGATAAAGAGCGGGTCAAAGGTTACATCAGACTGCCCGCTTGGGGATAATGGGGAACAAATGACGCTCAGAATACACCGTGGCGGCTATCGCTTGAGGAACGAGCCGTCCACGACTTCCAGGGGGAGCTACAGAGATCATCGGAGGTCCAGTGACAGTGAGGGGGATAGTCCAGTCTCCTCCACTCGGCTTCACGTCTACCATCACAACAACCACAACAACCATCAATACCACAACCACAACACCAGCACGAGTAGCAATCACCACCATCATCACACACCTCGCTCAACAACGTTCATCTCCAAAAAAATTCGCCACTTTGCCCTGAGCAAGAAGATCACGAAGCTTGCGCGGGAGCAAAAAGCTGCGAAAACCCTGGGTATTGTAGTCGGTGTGTTCATCATCTGTTGGCTGCCATTTTTCTGTACCACCGTGCTGCTGGCCATCTGCCGGAACCAGTGTGTATATAGACCGGATATCCTGTTTCCAGTGTTCACATGGTTGGGTTACATCAACTCCGGGATGAACCCCATCATTTACGCTCTCTCCATGCGAGATTTCAGGCGAGCGTTCAGTAAGATGATTCTTTGCTGTCCCCGCTACCGCTATAGCCAGACACAGCGTCACACATACAGTCAGACCAATAGTCTGTCTACCTCCAGTTTCTCTGTAAGCTGCGGAGACAGATGTGTAGCCATGCGGATCTAGCATACGCTCAATACTTACAAATTGCACTCATGTTAGAAGTTATCTGTGACAATAGTGGAATGTTAAGCACTGCTCATATATTTACATTGTAATAGTTCTGTGTTTCTATTGTCATTGTTCGAATGGTGTTGTAACCAGCATTAGTCTCCATGTTTCAAGCCAAGAGTTTCGATAACAGATATACACAGCAAGAAACGATGCCTCTGTGTCGTCAAAGAACACGGGATCTTGCAGCCCGGTATTGTGTGTAATCGGAACTCTTTCTTGATTCAATATTTCATCGACTAGATACTATCGAAATGTAGCAGTTTTCTAAAGAAGAAAATATCTTCTGAATATTGAAGAAAACGCGTGACTTCAAAATGGTCACGTGATTGTCCTACTCAACCAGCTTCAGTTGCTATTTAGATATTCTTGTTACATCTCTGTGTTTCATGTTTGTTATTCTAAGTAAGAGCGAAACCATGTGATATTGCGCTATTTATTTACCCTCAAAAGCAATCTTTCCGCACAATACTGAGCTTGAAAGTGATGTGGAATAAAAGAAAAGAAGTATATAAATGATATGAATGTTTAAGTAAAAAAGTCCATTATGATTCATAAGCATTATCACATATAAACAGTATGGTATTAACTTGGCTTTGAAGAAAGTTAGCAAAAGTTTTACAGTTTCACGAAGGTTGTTAAATTTGCATAAACATGGCAAAAATGACTGGTATGTCAAATAAAAATTTAGTGTACTGGTTGTGATGAAGAGAAAAAACTTGCTTCCTTGTTAATTTGTAAAGATCTTTGCTAACCACAGTGCTGTGGAAATTCTTTTGTCTTAATCACGAACAAAATTTGTAAGAAAATAAATCAGAAAATAAATTGTGGCTTTTTAATGTGAAAACAAAAAACCCTAGTGCAGAGAAATGCATGCCTTTATCGAGAAGTGAATCAGAACATGAAATTTGTGGGAAAAGACCAGTCATGCTTCAAGGAGATAAATTATTTTTATTATGCTCTGCAAAACGCACGGATTATTTTTGATGCTTGAGACGTCTCCATTGCCTGTTTTCCTGTTGAAATAAGTACTCTTGCACTTGCTCTGAACAATGAATAGGATGAGAAAAGGTACACTTTTCACCTAAAATGATTCCTTTTTGTTTTTTAGAATATCCATGCACTAGAAAATAGAAGTCGACATTTGAGAGTTCTCTCAATGATTTTGATTGTATGCATCGCGTAAAACGCTATTGAAAACGAGTGCAATACATTGTCATTATTGTTGTTCACTATCAATGAATATTGAAGTTCAAATGTGCGAATTAGTGCAATACAGCTTTATGTCATTTCCAGATAAACGGAATGGTTGCTGCTATTGTGGCGATAAATTCTTGTTACTAGGTATTATTATTGTCAAAATGGGAAGAAGAAGAAGAAGAAGAAGAAGAAGAAGAAGAAGAAGAAGAAGAAGAAGAAGAAGAAGAAGAAGAAGAAGAAGAAGAAAAAGAAGAATTAGGAGGAGAAGGAGGAGGAGGAGGAGAAGGAGAAACAAAAGCAACTACTACTGCAGCTGCTATTTCATTAAAAAAAAAAAAAAAAGGCTGCCAAAAGAGGATTGTATAATCATCTTTTTTTGAACCGACATATTATGAGAAAAAACAAAGAGAATTGTGTTGAAGCATGATCTTATCGAGTAAAATGAATGAAAAAAATCATGTGGTTAAAGCTTTTAAAATGTGTTATATTCCATTGGTTAAACTGTTGCCTTAGAAGATACCAGCTTGTAACACAGCACATCATATGGTATGAAGTTATCAATGTAGTAATGTTGTGTCTACATGAATTGTTACATCTTTTTCGCTATGCTGTTCCCTTTAAGACCGGTGTGAACTTAACATCATAATGTACACAGTTCATAGATGTAGGAAGAGCGTTATCTCATGAATAAAACCACAGATATTGGTCTTTTGTGTTGATTTTTAGGATCAAATTGGCATTTTAGTGATTTATTGCAAAAAAAGAGAAAACCGGCCAGATTTATTTTTTTCTTTTTTACTTATTTTTTGTGAGAAGAATGGTAGACCAAATATTGTCAGGCGTGGTAAGAATGAACAGATGCAAGGGACGTGCAAGCAACTATAGCTGAATGTTCATGGTATTTGAATGCGTATCAGTTGCACTAATGATGTGAGATAATATTCCTATTTTAGAATGCAAAATTATCTTTGATAAGTTGTAACAAAATCTACGTTTTTCCTTTGAACACAAAGTTTTAATTTTTAGAAAACAAACTGAGCATAAACTTGTCGGATTATTTTGGTAATTAGGTCAGAACGTTCTAGCCGATCAGCCACCAACCACAGCAAAGAAAGACCCTCGTTTCGTAGTCTTTCCCCTACCGTGTGAGATGGCTTTGTAATTATTTTTGAGTTAATTTATCGTCTGTGGCTTGAAGCAGTTATAGGCACCAGTTTGACCATATTGAGGGCGCTCTAGCAAATAAAGTTCTTCGTTAAATAAGATTTTTTTTTTTAATTATTTCCTATTGAGAATTGGAATTGTTTTTTTTTTTTTTTTGTTTGTTTTTTCTGCACGTGAACGGTAACTGCTTGCCGCAATCAGCCGTTGCTCGGCCAGCGCTGTAAGACATTAGACATGTAAAGAATTCAAACTAGACAGACAATTGAAAGCAACAGTTTTTTGAACATGCTTTGCATGAGTTGATTTGTTAAAGTCGGTTCCTAATCCCTTCTTTCTTTTTATAACTATGTCTAGTCAGATTTCAAAGATTTTAGGCTGGATCTAGCGCTTCATATTAAAGTCAGCTGGTCCCATTTTTTATAATGTTGTAGAGCATCTCAAGAAAGCAATGGAAATATTATATATGCATATATATATATATATTTTTTTTCAATCTAACTTCCGATATCTGAAGAAAAGTCACTATAAATTCTTACTGTGCTACGAAGCTGCTCTCGAAGAGATGAGCTCTATCGCTGACGTGCTGAGCTGACATTTTTGAGGGAAAACGCGCTAACTTCTTCATGACTCACTGCTAGAAACGAGGTGATGACTGAGCCTTGTTGCCGATCACTATTCCGTCAGTAAGCCAGGTCGAAACGGACTTGACTTATATTTACGAAACTGTCGGACTCTGTAGCTCTTCACACCTGTGTTTAAGTTACGTTATCCACTTGGCTTTTTCTCGATGTAAAGCTAACTTTTACTTCGTTTACGTTTTCTTGTCACGCAACGTTATATCTTACCATGTCTGAGTTTTGGGATACCTTATTTTATCTTACTTCTGCTACTGCCTGTAAAACTACGGTCTTTTCTTTAGTTCATTCTGCAAATACTACATTTACTGTCACATGCGGATTTCAGTACGATGACCACCATCTAAGCTTATGTCCTGGCCTGACGAGGGCGAAAAAAGTCTAAAATCAACTTGTAGTGTGTGATCTATATACTCTCAAACCATTTTAACAGGAGATACGACCACTCCGACTTCTGAAAAATAAATGACCTTTCTTCTTCTGTTGTAGCGACCAAGACATCACAACTGACAAAGCTACTGCTGCTGTTAGTACCACTGCCATTATAATCCATGTTGCTAAAACTAAGGATGTTCTTTCTGCTCTACTACTACGCCTACATTTATAACTGCTCACGGCTATCAATACAACACTATATCTAGCTATGTCTTACTTCTGTCCGCATTGATCCCAAAAGCTTCATACAAATTCTTATTTCATTACAAAAATACAATAAAAATTACTTTAGCTTCAGCTATTCGTATCATAGTGGGAAGAGCCTGAGCGTTTTTATTTCTCCTCCAATCGACAAAAAATATTTCACATCTATACAAAATCTTTGGACACTTTCATAAGATGAATGTCAGAATTGTGAATGTAATATATGGAATGTTAATATTACGCTCATAATATAATCATGTTTTGTTTATATATCTTTGCTATGACTATGATTGTTGGCTGGTATTTAGCCTGGTTCACGAAGGTCACAATATGAGATTGAAATAAAAGTGTGTTTTGTTATTTGTTGTCTTATCTTTCGTTCTTACACAGAAATTATTTATTATTTAATATGTTGTTTTCCATTGTTGCAAGTCTTCAAAGTCTGATTTCGACGCATATACGGTCAACCTATCAAACATTCGTGATTTTAACTTACCCGCCGAGAAATAGCCAAATCCAAGGTATGATAGTACAAACTTACATCTTTTTGATATCATTGTCATCTTACTGCAATCATGCACAAGTTCTGTAATATAATCCCGAAAATGCTGCAAAAAAAGCTACTTTTTTATATATATTACAAACGTGCACTTTTGTTATGTAATTGTTATCTCCCTACAAGCATACACGTCCAATGCTTTCTAATATTGTATTACAGCAACAGTACATCTTTACTATGTCATTGGTGGCTCACTGGAAACATACACCAATCCTCTCTAATATCATTCTAATAGTGCTACAGCCTAGGCTACATCCTTTTCAAACATACATACATCATCCTCAAAGAGATACAAACATGGTCTACATTTTAGAAACATACATCTGTAATATGTATTTATTATATTACAGGTATTACCAGTATACCAACCTCACAGAAAAAACTAACATAGGCTACATTTTTGGCTCATCATCTTTATTCCTTTTTAACTTACATATATTACAAAGTTACATTTATCTCTCTTAATACCACAATTTTCATCAAACTCATAACTTTATAAAGTGGCCGCTACCTTACTGTGTTATTCATAAACGAAGCCTGGAGCGATGGCCAAAAACAAATCGATAAAAAAGTAACTTTAGAAAAAGTAGATTTTCTTTGTTTCTTCATCATTAAAATATTAAGGGGAAGAAGGGGATCCAGTAATTGGCTTTTGCGTTTACCCATTATAGTTTGGTTCACAAAATCGAAGGCAATGGATATGTTTTTCTTTTTTGTATTCTTTTTTCCTTGTATATTGAAATAAAAGTGTAGAACTAAGTCATAAAAAAGAAAACAGCTATAGGGTATCATTTACTACCATGAAAGATAGAAAAGACCCAAAGTTGTGGCCCTTATGTTGGACACCACTGCGTATAAGCCTTTGGAAATACCAATTTAGCGGA
>BLXT01004326.1:1579283-1590603 GCA_019648995.1 Plakobranchus ocellatus
ATTCTTAGTTATGTCCTCAAACATTTCGATTCTCTTTGAAATCAATCAGATTTATGAATTGCATTATGTATCCTGCTTTTATTTTCAGAATCTGTTAAAAGTTATTCAGATTTGACTTATATCGGCTTACATTTTTAATTTATCGAATTGCAAGAATCCAAAGCTTTCTTTTACAATTTTAATCTCTTAATCTCTTAATAAATGATTGGAAAACATTACGAATGTTTCTCTTGTCTGTCTTGTTTTTGCCTAGATAAGGTCGGCAAAACGATAAGCACACAGGCCGTGTGAAAAGATGATTATGGAGAGATAAGGAGGGGAGACAATTCAAAACACTCGTCCTCGAAATGGTATGACTTCTTTCCCTTTTCTTTGGTACTTGGTACTTACGGCTGCCACTTCTCGATGGAGTGATAAACCACTTGGTAAAACATGCGGAAAGGATTTTTTTTTCAACAGTTTTTCATTAAATCGGTGATGGAAAAAACAAAATCGATTTTTTTTTCTTGGCGTTAATCTTTATACATGTTTATAATCTCGAGATATTTATGCCACCGATTCGCATTTTGTCTCAGATCCGACACATAGAGGGAAAAATGCTTGTTATTGCCTTAAACGTTTTCTCATGTTACGATGTTAATGAAAGAAAATTTGTGTTCTTGGCAAAAATAATTAATTTTCCATGCAGTAATTCTTTTTTTCGTTGTCCTTTTTTTTTAAGCTGTCTCACAAACAAAAGAGAACAGACAGGTTTTTTAATGAAGCGCAGGACGAAGTTACCAGAAACTGGTTGGGCAGAATAAGAAGCCACAATTTTTTTTTCTTTTTATTTATTTATTTATTTATTTTTGTGGAGAAGATTGTTTCCACGGTTCTTTTAACATACAGGGGCAATGGCTTTCATATCTGCTTTCGTCTTTATTTCTGATCCATGGAAACGGTGGGTTCTTTTTTCATTCCTCTTTTCTTACGTTCATTTCTTTCTCTTAGATATATTTCACATTTCATCTATTTAGATTGCTCTTGTGCATTTTCTCACGTTGCCGCCGCTAGTCGGTGCTTCAAGATCGGAAGGAAAAAATCCAATTTTGTTCTCTGTTTAATTTTTTTGTAACATACTGTGATCTGTAATGTTGGTGTTGATGGAGTTATGAGGAAGGCTACCGTCAAGGCATTAAGAATTGAGAGTATGGAACGTCAGTTGTGTCTATTTTCCATTTCTTTACTCCTCCATAGAGAGAAAATGCAATGCATTTCGTCATTATATCCATAATTTACAATGATGGCAACTTCTCATGTACAAACTTTCGACCGGCAATCCAAAACCTCGTAAACGTTTTGTTTAAACCTTTGTAAACTAACGTTAAATTTCCCTAGCCCTACAATTTCTTTTTGTGTTCCTACTGTGAGTCCACAATTTAGGCATGTGGATCTTAAGGTCAGGTTAATTTCACAAAGCCGACATCAGTTAACAGATACGACACATTGCCTAAAGGTCACAGGCTATCGTCAGCACTACATTTAAGATTAAGAATTAAAAACTGAGAATCAGCTAAGCGCTGACCTCGCTTTAAAATTTCCTTTTTTTTCTGACTGTCTATCGGTGAGAAAGATTGTAGTCGACAGCAGGGGCGGAGATTTGGCGTGCGATTGCTACATACAAGGAAGGGTTCAGTCGACACACCTCTGTAAACGAGCAGCCTAGAAACGCCCTTTATTTGCTCATTTGCCCTCTGATTTAGAATCTAGATACCACCTGACAAAACTGGAAACGATAAGAAAGTCAAGGGCTTGGTTGCTTTTATGTGTGCGTGTGTGTGGAGTGTGTGTGTGTGTGAGTGTGAAGTTTTTTTTAACACTGCTTCTCTAGTCTTGCATAATAGACGAGAGGTTTTCTTAATTTTGTCTTCAGTTTTTTTTTCATGCCATCCAAATAAAAAAGAGTTTATCGTTAGATAAACATTTGAATACCCAGTTTGTTTTCAGCGATGGGAGAACTAAGTGCATTTGTTGTCTTTATTTTTCGCTTGTTTGCTTGTTGTTTGTTTCCTTTTCCTGTCTTTTTTTTTTGTCTTTTTTTTTTGGGGGGGGGGGGTTCTTTGGAGGGAAACGAAAGACCGTGTAGAAACTATTATTTTCTATCAGTAGGGACTGAATTATTTTCGAGTTTCTTTATAGTTCATTATGAGCAGAGGACAAGAGAGCTATCCTTATATGTTTTATTTTAGTTTTCCCCAAAATCTAAAGTGAACGTCCTTCAGATTCACAGTCTAGATTCTCGTTTCAGACCCCGTAGATTGTTGGAGTTTAGGGCCTGAGATCACATTAGAATTGTCTCTCTAAACAGTCGGTGAATGTTATTCTTCACTGAACTGACCAATTTTCTTTTTACTTAAAGTGGACCTTGTGGAGAAGTTTATGTTAATCACTCATCCTAACAGGCGGATAAAAAAAAATCGCCTTTCCAGATCAGAATGTGATTTCGTCACTGTGATTATCAAGTCGATGCCAGAAAAAAGAGGTTTTATTGAGAGTTGAAATACGTGGATTTATTGACATAAAGTGAGGATTGAATTTTTTTTAAGTCCAATAAATGACAGGCAGTAAGAATTTGTGTTGCACTCACGTTTAAAGTGGTATCGTTTTAACAGATTTTTTGAATGTTTGTCATGATTATAAGTAGCTGTTCTTTTACCAAGAGAAAAATTAAAGTAGGGATCTATTCTTTAAGTAATTGGGATGAAGTTAGTAGGGGAGAGATGCAGTGTGTGTGTGAGAGAGAGAGAGAGAGAGAGAGAGAGAGAGAGAGAGAGGAAGAGAGAGAAACAGACTGGCTGAAAGAGATAGATAGATAGAGAGAGAGAGAGAGAGAGAGAGAGAGAGAGAGAGAGAGAAGAGAAACGGGTTATGAGGGTGTGGAGACAGAAAGTTGAAGGTCCTCGTCTTTTACCTACAGGCCTCAGAGTTTTTTGTAGTTTTTTTTTCAGCCCTTCAGTCCCTTTCTCTAACGTAGTCTCCGTAGTTTACCTTATTATCTACTTTCCCTCTCGCTTTTCCTCTGTGAAACAAAAAGATGTTTTCCTGTCAGTTCTGCTTATAAAGTCCATCTGGCCATACAGTGAGTAAAATTACTCAAGGTCACACATAGACGTCAGTAACAATTTTAGAAGACCTCAAGTTGAACAGATTCATATCGCTGAATCGCCGCCTATTTTAACTCTAAAATCTGATCGGGCCCAAGGGCACCCGTGACGGTAGATCGTTTTCCTTTACAAAAAAAAAGAAAAATACAGACCCTCAAACAGAAATCAAATATGGTCATCCAAAATTTGAATGTACAACTTCCCCTTCCTTGTTTTTCTTGGCTTGGGTCACATTTGATCTTTTATTAGAAATGCCAGGAAAACAAAAGCTCGTATAGGCAAATCAAATCTGAAAGAGAATTAGAATAACTTGCACGATTCGTGGATTTCAGAGATATTGTAGACTTTCTACGCTCAAGTATGAGCGCAAACTTTACTAAAATTTGATTGTCATTTTCTCTTGATGCGGCTGCAAAAATATGACAATTTTCTTTACATTGCCCGTTATCTTCTCCATGAACCAAACTTTCTCAATCTGCCTTGATAAAGTAAAATAATCGTTTTGGCATTCTGTAAAATTTTCAGATATTCACTAATGTAAAAAGAAAGGTCTTAGAAAGATCGTTTCAATCCTGGTACCTAATACACCCAGTATGTGGATTACTCTACTGAATTCTCATTTTTTTTTCTATGGTCCTCTCTTGTTTGCTTTCTTTGAAAAAATATAGTCATGGTTGTATGCACTTCTTTGTCGGAACTGAACATACTTTCACTCATTTCTTTATGAGATTGTCGTCTTTCTGTTGTAATATCTTCGAGAAATTTTCAATATGTAAGAAATTATATCGTCTTCAACACTTATCAATTTAATCATGCCTTCATCTAAATCACACTTAAGAAATTATATCGTCTTCAACACTTAACAATTTAAATCACACTTAAATGGCATATTCTCATATTTCGTAAATGCTTAAATTCGCATGAACGATTAGCAAAACAGTAATAAGGTAACCTTTAGTCTTGTCAGATATTCATTGCGAGAAAAGAAGGAAAAGCGAAAGAATATTTTTAACAGAAATGTTATTCTTTAGTGAAACCTTCTAGGTCGTTGGATGAAAAGTAAAAATGAGAGATTTATATAAGGAAACGAAATCATTTTTTCAGCACTTACAATATTATGTTATTCACGAAATTAAACAGCATATCAAAAGAGATAACGCAAAATAGAACGAAAAGAGGCGAACATTGACAGAGAATCAACTTTAAAAAAACTGAACATTTAGTTACAGAGAAAAGACTAAGAGAATGCCATCCTATCAAAAGAAAATAATAATAGAGTGATAAACACAATTTCTGTTACAAATTTTCACACTTTTTAGAAAAAGACATTTGAAAATAAAGAACCTTACCATTTTAAAAAACTTGTTTTCTCTCCAGCAGAGTAAAAATGATGATTTTCACAACAGAGAGAAACAAAATCTGTTTGGAGGGGTTTATTTTAAAATCAGGATTATCTTATGACAGTTGAACAGACCTGCAAGATCCGAGTGTACTCGCTTTACCGACATGAAACCCCCAAAAACTTGACAAGAAAAGCTTGGCTGGCTTTGGAGCGAGGAAGCGATCCAGGTAAAATGGTTGGCTCATTAGGCTCGCTTGTCAAAAACTGGGCTCGAGAACAGGAGCAAAATAGAAAATGCTTTATAAAAAAGATTTGTTCTTTTGTTAGTTTGCAGACATTTTTAACATGTTCACATAACGCTGGTAATGAATTTCTAATGGATTTCAGTGTTACAGCAGGGTCGGCCTGTCATGGCTAGAAGTACTTGAAGATGATGGATGGTAGTAGTTGTTAATATGTTGAAAGTAGGGTGGGAAGGTAATGCTTGTTTGGCACATGTTCGTCTCTACCCTGGTAGTGAAGGGTGGAACGCAGTGGCAGGAATATTTTAGTCTTTCTAAGAGGAGCTGAAAAGTTAAAAGTTCAAGGAAATAATTTTTGTATTCTTGACATAAAGGAGAGAAGAAGATATCCGACCGACCAGGGCACCGGTAGCGGGACTCGAACCAGCGAAAGAAGGATCCCTGCAGATCTAAGGGCGGTTTCTCTATCCGCTGTGCCACCGACGCCCCCCAAATATGTGCGGGTAAAAAGACTTTCCATACGAAGAATTTTGCAGACTAGTAGTGGAATAACCCTTTCTAGAACGGTTGAGTCTAACTGCATCACCGTGATTCAGAAAGAGAGAGAAAGAGAGAGAGAGTGAGAGAGAGAGAGTGAGAGAGAGAGAGAGAGACAACATAATAATATTTTTTAGTATATTATTCTAATAATCCTAGTGTTGACATGAGATACCGCTTTAAACATCTAGATCTAAGTGAACAATAGAATCAAGATCTAAATGATATGCGCGCGGTATGAAAAAAATGAGATGTCGATTCATAAATGTAGATCTAAGATGAGTTGCCGCTTGAAGAATTCCTTAAGCTATGACTTATTGAGCTAGGTTAAAAAAATAATAATAATAATAATGAACAGGGTAATCTTAAAAACAACACAACTCAGCACAACATGAAAGTGGCTGCGGTTTTAATTGCTTACGATTGTCAAAATTACTCCCTGCCCCTCCCCGCTCCAAATCCTTTTTGTGTGTGTGTGTGTTTTTTTCGGAAACAACATTACTACAATTTAAAAAAAAAAATAGGGACCCCATAAAAATCTGCAGATTTCTATGCATCAACCTGCCAATATTTTCATGTTCCTGAATTGTGTGTGTGTGTGTGTGTGTTTTTAGATTGCCTATTCGTTTATTTTTTGCCTAGCTCAATAATAAACATAAATGTCCGAGGGGATGGATGGAACTTCTCAATTATAGATCTATCATAAAGGAGATCTCCATAAAATTTGCACTCTAATAAAATCTGAATGACAAAGTACAAATGAAGAAATAATTTTTTATTACAATACAATCATTTAACCATTATTGATTTTCAGAACTATTCTTTCTGTGTCAGTTTTATTTCTTTTCAATTAGGAGTAAATGGCCGTTTTCTACAACTAGACTTTACTTTTTTTTTTTCTTTTCTTTTCGTTTGTTTCATGTGGGTTACGTGTGAGCAAATTAAAATTGAGGATGCGAGATGTAATGATAACCTTCATGTATCTTTCATATTTGTTTTCTTTTGCAGTTCATTGGAGTGAAGAAGATGGATAAGGTTGGAAATGAGCCTGATTTGTCCGCTCTAATTGAGGGGTAGCAAGATGAAACCCCGAGCTTTGGGGATGTGTGTCAACCTTTGAGTGGTAAAACAAGTTCTTCAAATCAATTGAAACTTGTCTATACTTGTGATTTTAATCTGGCTAAATTGAATAGGAATCATCCATTTGTCTCAATCGATGCCTCTTTAGTTATCTTGATTTTCTCAAGTTTTTTTTTTACAATTTTCTAAAGCCTAATCCGATTTCCCAGAAATTTTATAGGTTCTTATCTATGATGTTTCATCAGAAATAAAATGTTAAGCTTCGTTACATAAACA
Source organism: Plakobranchus ocellatus (assembly GCA_019648995.1). Taxonomy (NCBI): domain Eukaryota; kingdom Metazoa; phylum Mollusca; class Gastropoda; family Plakobranchidae; genus Plakobranchus; species Plakobranchus ocellatus. Next base: position 1,585,904 of record BLXT01004326.1, read on the forward strand.
ATAACGTACAGTATTTCCTTTATTTTTTATTTTCAGACATCATCATGGATCCTCACGTTTGTGTTTCAGTAAAACAAAAGCAACCATTGTTTGCGCTACAGTCTAACAGAGTTTTTATGATATGATCATTTCGATCTTATCAGGAACATTTCTTTGCTTTAATAACATTTGAGCAATATGGCTTTCAAATTCGTGTTGGCGATCAGAACCTTTCCCTTTTTTTACGCAGTACAGTTTATTTTTAGTTGTTCCGTTGGTAATTGTGTTTCTTGTTTGTAGGTAATAACGGCATATCGTTTTTTTCTTAAATTCTTCCATTTGTTTTCATATTTTATGTTTTATATATGGACCAAGCTGTGAAACAATGGCACAGTGGCACAGTGGCACAGAAACCTCAACGCTAGTCTGTAAATTAGAGATTTGAAAATAACGAGGCCTGGAAAAGCGTATGTCGAGGGGGCTTCAAACGACGTAACTCGGTGTTTCTCAACTAAAGATACTTTTTCAACGGCGAATCCAAGTCTACACAGATCGGAGAGAGGCTACATCACAAGGGAACATCATATTACTTTTTAATTTATGTTCCCCTCTTCTTTAGGACTTGGGACCACTATGATCATCTATATTTCTTTTTACTTTCCTTTTTTTTTTTTTTTAATCAGACTACAGTGCACTCCATTCAGATATGGATGTCAGTAATTTTATTGACTTTTAGTAAGTTTCAATTGTTGCTTTCTATTATTTCGATCAATAAAATATTATTATATTGACTCTGTTGTTTCTATCTCTAACTGATTTGTTGGACAAATAACTTGCTTGCCAATCTAGATTTTGTTCTTTATTCATCTAATTTAGACGCGTTTTTTTGTGTATTTTTGCATTATGTAAATTATTTTGTGCGGACCACCAAATTTTTTGGGCTCTAAATTTCATATTCCGTATCACACATAATCAATGAACACTGTTGAGATAAAACATTTCTTTTTGAGTGAACTATTAGCAATCTATGAAAAAGATGTGCTTTGTCACGTTCAAGATAAATTCACAAAAAGTGTTTCTTTCACATTATTACAAACATATTACATGCAGTGTAAAGTCTGTCCTTAAGTTTATTTTCGGTTGTCACAGAGAGGTAGTGGCCTTAAGATTTTTTAAAACATTGTTTTGTTATCTGATCATGATCGTGAGTGTTGTAGAGATTAAGAAATCCAATAGTATTATTGCGCGGTGACCAAAGGAAATCAATGTGTAGCTGCTGAGAGCACATTTCTAATTTCATTCAATCAAAAAGTTTTAAAAAGTAAGATCTTCAAACTGGCATATCTTTGGGCAAAACTGAGATAAGAATATTTTTAATTAGATGGATTCATATTTTTCGCCTAAACAATTTGCATGTTTTAAGCTTGTAATCCCTGACCTTGAATCCTTTGATGTTGTGGGAAAACGTGAAGCATCAAAGGTTAACATGAACCTAAGCAGATTACAGACATATGGGGGTGCTAAGGTGCTAACGCTAGAGGGCCGAGATACATGGAAAGAATTCTAATCAAGTTTGATAAGGTCGCGAATCAAAACATGCCTGGAAGGGTTTTAGATGTCTCTGCTGGGGAGAGAACCCATCTACAATATTCAGGTCACGTCTGCTTTAACCCTGCAAGAGGGAAACTCGCTGTAGTTGATGTCGAATTGGTTGGGGGGGGAGGGGGGGAGGGGGTTGTAATCGAGCATGGTCTACGCTCCAAGAGAGCAAATAGAGAGGCAGATTGGGCGGGGTGTCCCTATCTGAATTGAAAAGAAAATGCGTGTGGGGCTGTCTTTGTGGCTGTGTGGCTGAGTCGGACACACACGCCCACACACTCACACACGCACGTGCAAGACACGCACACACCTACACACACACACGCACGTTCGTACGTGCAAGACACACACACACATACACACACACACCTACACACACAGGCGCACGTGCAAGACACATAATGTATACATACAAAAATTGGACACGCTAATATGTCGGGTGGTGCAGGTGTGCGAACAATGTTGGAATAAGTATATTAAGTCGTTTACGAAAATCAATGTTGACTTGGAAATCTAGCAAGACCATGTCATCTTGAGAAAGAAAAGATTACAGAGAATCCAATTACCGTTGTAAAAACAGATTCCAAAATACATGCTATAATGTAAAATATTTCACCACAACAAGACAAAGTGTGGCCTCACAAGGATATGAGTTGCAAAACTTGCTTCTCAGTTTACACCATCACAATTTATTTTCACATTTTTTAGTCTAGAACCCATATAATTCCCCCCCTCCAGGTAATTCATTTTTTTTTTAATCATTATCATATACTGCCTATTCCATGCAAGCATTCCTGATCATTTATTCTAGATTGTTTTTCCCGCCCCAGTGCATAGCCTTCCGTTATAGAGAAGTCGATGCTCAGCGCCTCTGTTGTTTTCAAAATCTCTTTTTGTATGACCATTTTGCGCCATTTGCACCCGCTGAACGTCAAAAAGAAAGCATTACCAGGTTTAAAATGAAGGTTAGCGCAATTCAATCAAGTTTCCTATTACCCTGAAACTTCCCAAAAATATGTAAGAAATTTGCTCTCACCGAAGTGAAGAAGCTAGTCAGCAAGTAGCATGTTGTGTCAATGTGAAGTTGATGATCACAACAATATGAAGATATATTGTCTTGTGTTTCCTGTTTGGGGCATTTTAGGAGAAAACTGACTGGAAAAAATGGTCGTGAATGAATGCTAGACAATTTGCTTTGAATTTGAAAAATCAACTTTTCAATATAAGTTTCATAAGAGGAAAGTAGAATAGGTATGGCTCGGCAGCTCTTAAAAACTTAAATTCAATGTCAATAAAATGTAAAATTTGAGGTCAAAGTAGTAAAGGCTACAAAATAATCCTTTTATTTTTTTTTCAACACAGAGTGATTGGATGAAAAAAGAACGGTAGCAAAGCAAAGAGAAATAATTGCAAATGTTCTTAAGAATTCTATAACCGACCTAGAATGTTCAAAATGAGCCGAAAGCTTTGGATCGTAAATCATTAGCGACCCAGCATGGAATCGACGTCTCTATGATTACTCAAGAGAAGAGATATTTTGTTTATTCTGAGAAAAGAACAGTTCATGACAGCTCAGAAAATCCTAAATCTATCTTTAAAAGGGCGGACAAACAAAACATTTATAAAACCAATCGTGATCTACTCCCTGTTGAGTTCCATAGATTTTCGATAAAAAGGAACTAAAGCTACTTAAATAAGCTCAGTGTAAACTTTTAAGCACTTTGAAATGTCTGAAAACCTTTTTTTAATCAATTTTTTTTTCAAGATGAGCAGGCAAGTTGTCTAGAACTATTTGTACCACCCTAGATCTCTAGCTTGTCCGCCTTTCTTATGAGTTTTGCCAAGGGGCTATAAATAGACATGGTTTCTCCACTATCGAGAACATTTCTATTGGTTATTGATGTACAATTATCTTTTTTATTACTATTTTTATTATTTTCTCCACTGAATTTGAATGGTAACACTTGTCACTTCCAGACATTACCTGATCAAGGCTATATGTCGACCTATAAAATTATAATGTGATTAAACAGAAAATTCAAAGCAACACCTTTTTATAACATTCTTTGCGTAAGAGGCTTCTTTTAAGAGTAGATTCCTTATTGATTGTAACAGGGCTTTTTTCTCAATTGTGTCTATTTAGGTTTCAAATTTCTGGGTTTTCGTTTTTTATATTGACAGTTATTTATCAAGATCTATTGATCTATTCCTGACAATGCTGTAACAAGGCATCGCCAATAAATACAGGTAAACTTACTTCAATGCTAATATGAATATTTAGATCAAGTTTAGGCTGTAAATTATATTCTGCTCCGGTTGGTTTTCATATGAGTTTTCAGAAAGAAGTACTAAACGCTGGCTCTCGAGATGACATGTTGGCTAAAAACCGCACCGACGTGTTCGCCACTCAATGCCAGAAACCAGGTGATGACTAGAAGTAGGAGCTATGCATCACAACACAGCAGTTATGTGCTCGTTATTTTAAATCTTGGTTGCAATTGTAATATACGTTCTCTAGTTTACATGGCTTTAGAGACAAAAAAAAAAACAAAAAAACATTGAGGCTTAGCATATTAATCTCAATGGATTTATGGAGCTTCAACAAGAGCAGAGAAGTTAGAGTAGAGCTGCAGAAAGAGAGAGGCTGTCAACAACAATAAGAAGAAAGGAATCTGCTTGGCTGTAGGTTTTCGCCATAAAAGTACCTTGTTTATCATGCGTCCTGCGTAATTAGGGTGGGATTCTATTAACGTATACAACTATCCATATATCTATCTGTATGCCTATCCATCTATATTATGTATCTATTTTTTCTACGTGTATCTATTTATCTATCTATCTATCTATCTATCTATCTCTCTATCTCTCTCTCTCTCTCTCTCTCTCTCTCTCTCTCTCTCTCTCTCTCTATTTATCTATTTATCTATCTATCTATCTATCTATCACGCACTCCACTCCTTTGCGCATTATTCCTCCCTTCCTCACCTAGCAGCCCGGCTGCGATAGGTCATGGATCAAACAGCGAAGGGCTCTAACTTAGAGGAAACGCTTCCACCAAACCGAATAAAGCAATGGACGTGCAGTGCATACAGTGATAGTATCCTGAGGTGCCTAGCGAATAG
>BLXT01004326.1:1608702-1621016 GCA_019648995.1 Plakobranchus ocellatus
GGGGATATGGCTAGGCTAGACATGCTACAAGGCTCTCAGGCTAATCAATAAATTTAGGAATGAGCTGGGGATATGGCTAGGCTAGACATGCATTAAACAACATGTATTGATAAAATTCTGTTAGGAATATGAAAAAAAAAATGAAAGCAAATTGTTAAATAGTAAAAAGAAAACAGAATCAAATCCAACAGAACAAAAATTTAATCTTGCATGCACAGCCTGAAAAACAAAAAGGTGAATGTTTTTAGAAACAGCAAAAGCTGTTACAATATGGGCATGTAATATTGGAACTTTAGCTGTAAATCTATTTACATCTATGTAAAAAATCATTTAAAAACAACAATACATTACAGCATAATCAGCATCAGAGAGGAGAAAGAAAATATGTTCCTTCATTCAAAACAATTTTTCCCCACCAAATTCAAGTAGCCATTTTTTGCCTTATTCAACGAGGAAATTACGATAGGATTTTAAAGCTCATACAAAAGCAGCAAAAATAAATAAAAGATTCACTGCTTGAAAGTCCAAGAATTACTCACTTGTTTAATAAAATTTTTTACATTTCGATGGGACTTTTAGTGTAACAAATTATAGCACTGATTGAGCACAGCAACAAAAAATACAGCTGAACTTTCTCATATGTGATAAAGCACCAAAAAAGAAATGAGCACATGTATCATGTATCTGAAATATATTCTGTGAAAAGAAACTTACATTTCTTTCCATTATTGCATTCAAACAGCAGTGACAAAAATAAATTTAAGTAAATTCACTCTGTTTTATAGTAGTGGTACCGAGTTTGATGTTTGTTGTTATTGTAAGAAATTCATATGAGACATGGCACCAAAATACTAATGATTCTATGTTATAATAATAATAATAATAATAATAATAATAATAATAATAATAACAATAATAATGAAAACAATTGCAAAACTAGTGAAACAAATCTGTAAAATAAAAAAAAAAAGGCTCTTGCTTTATACCATGAGAGCAACATGAGTTACACCAGACAACAGCGAGGGGGAAAATCCATTTCTCATGCTTTGATATGCATCATAATCCAATTTTGCTTTTCTCAGAGATCAAAAAAAAAAAAAAAAATGATATAAAATACTGATCTGATAAAATCAAGTAGTTAATCTCTCTTCGGAAATTATGCTTTGGTAGCACCCGTTTTATTTTTTTTTTAATTTGCTTACACAGGTATTCAATTCCAACACAAACAAACTTGATGGTACTGACTGGATAAAAAATTTGCCAGTTCGTCAGCTTGGCCTTGTGAAAAAAATTACAATTAAAGAAAAATTAAAAAATGAGCACATAAAAAGTGTGTGCTTTCACTTGAGCAGATGCAGATTTGAAAAGACAATGGTAACATCAGTATATCTGCATTGCAGATTGGTTTAGTCAGAAAAAGCCAGTGTAAATATTGCTATTACTCACAGAGCTTTTCAGTGGCTTATCTTTACAAGTCAAATTTTCATGTCCAATTTTCAAAATCTTTGCATTTTTTACATTCTCTATAGAACATGCTATGGACATCTATTAGAATCTAGTCTATGATCTAGCTAGAGTCTAGTCTATGATCTAGCTAGAATCTAGCTCAGTTTTCTTGTTTTGCTGTCTGCAAAATTAAAGAGCTTCAGAAAACTGAGGCAAGATTATGTCACTAATTTTACGCAAAATGGATGCACGATCCTTTTTTGTTTTTTCTTGCTGCACTCAAATTTTATTTAAAATGATTTCTCGATCTATGCAAAATTTTTTTTCCTAGTTTTAAGTGATTTTTTGCTGTATGAAAATATATTTTTTCAGTTTTCAGAGATTTTTTTTTGCTCTTTGAAAATCTTTTTTCTTATTTTTAAATAATTTAATGTCGTATGCAAAATCAGTTGTCCTTATTTTGTGTGACCATTTTTCCTTAGTGATTCAAACATGTATTGTCTTTGTGTAGCTCTATATCCCTTACATTCAAAACCATTTTATCAGCATTAAGTTTTTTTGTTTTCGGATACTGTTTCATTGCATAAAACTTGAACATTTTTTATGTTTAGACAGAAAAATTGATATCCAATTTAGAATTCATGATTTGCATCTGTTGAGATGAGATGGTGTAGATACAGTATAAAATATGCAACTTTTGATTTTTTAAAAATTATTTTAAAAACAATATGGTGAAATATTCTTTGGCTTTTCTTCAGAAGCCAGCCTTCTTACCCGACCTTTTTCCTGGAAAAAGAATTTGGCTACTGTTGGTTGACTAGTTGTCTAGACAGGAGTGTGAAGTTGAAGTTTACGGAAGATTACACTTTGACGATTTTTAGAGGCTTTTTTTCTTCAGTTGTTTAAATAAATTGCACAAGAAAAATTTTAATTCAGTAACAAAATATGACATATCCAATATATCTTGAGACAAGATTGAAACAGGCAAAGGGAAAAGAATAGTAGACAGAGAGTGAGAGATAGTGTGACATGCAGATGAACATTTGGATAGAGGAGGATGAAAACATGGTAAAGAAAATGCATTAAATTTTTATACGATATTGGTTATTTTATATTGGTGCAATACCTAAATTACGTGACTCATGAACAAAATGTAGGAATAAAACTAAAAAGTTCAATACTTGTAAGTATAGGAAGGGCTTCTGCATCTCCATTAATCAAACTGGAGCAAATTGTCATAGTTGAAATAAGGGCACTCACGACTTTTCAGCCTCCATGATAAGGACACAGTGTTGATATGCTAAATATGAATATATATTGGTGAGCAAGAGTGGAGCAAAATCAGATGTAGGGCCGCAGATATTGCACCTGCTGCAGAAACAGCACTGCTATCATTACAGCACGTCATATGTAAACAAGAGCTTTATGTTTAAAATAAATTAGACTGATTTTATTAAAAGTTTTAAGCCATTCCCTCCCCAGCTCTATAGCTCTAATGTGATTGCAGCTAAAGCTTCCATTGGTGCATTCAAAGCAACATGTATAAAAAGACTTCAAAAGAAAATTTTAGCTGATGTCATTCTAATAAAGATAAGCGCAATAGCTGATAATCATTTAAAAAGCAGAGCATATCAATGCAGAGCACTAGGGCATTGAAAAAGATAGAAACATTTATGAATGATTAATGGTGATTCCCATTGTCACAATCAATCAATCTCTGACTTACCGTTTCCTACTATACATTTAACAGCTTGTTCCTCTCCAGGGTTCAGAGAATATTTACACCTATTGTCAGCATATACAAGATGTTGCAATTTTTATGTTACGCTTTGAAGAAATCTAACAGAGCCTTTCCCAGAATGCTTTGCTGGCTTTGGAAGGGGAAGCTAACTTTCTCTCTGACTCTTGTAAAAAAAAAAATAACACTTGTTTATCATGTCAGCAATGACAGTCTTATGATGCTGTTTTCGTCTCAATACTTTCACCATCAGATGAGCAGGTGACTAAAGTCTGCGACAGTTGTAGAACAGTTTCATTTGGCTCAGGATACTGTGAGTTTGGCGCTGTTCTTGTCTCAACTTTGTCACCGTCTGCTGAGCATGTGACTACAGTCTGAGACAGTGGTGGAATACTTCCCATCTCCTCAGGATGTTCCGCGTTTGATCCATTGGACGAGACATCAGACTTGGACAGCTTGCTCTTGTCTCTATCACTGCCCTCTAGGCTGAACACATCTACGTAATACGTCGCACCATTAAACGCAGCGGTGACCAAAAAGAAGACTAGCATGATGCAGTCTGCTATGAAGTAGTTGTACCACAGAGGGACCAGGAAAAGCATGCACAGCACCATCAGGAGCGACCACGCAGTGTACAGCATAATTCTATATCTGTAGAGCGAAACAAAAATTATACACAATTACTTATTTCTTACCTTACATTCTTACTAGCCAACAGCTGGATCATTCCTTCCTAATTGTTGGTCGCTTTTAAGTACAAGTAGGCTATCCCAAAATTTGTTGTTTAGAGAAAATTGCCTCTAAAGATTTGAGACTTCTTAAATCATTCCCTTCTCTCTTAGTTTGAATTCTCATATGGTAAAATTTTGAATATAGCTTGTCTGTGTTAGATTATATTGAATGCATATATTTTTGTGGCTAATTTATTTATTATTTTGTCATAAAACAGTAAAATATGTGGGTTTGCCCATGTTGTTTAACAGTAAAAATATGTGGGTTGGCCCCGTTGTTTATACATCTGGAGTCTCATGGAACTTTTTTTATTGTTGATAAAGTGGGCTAACCCAGCCATTTTGTTTGGGTTAGCCCACTTGTGAACTTCAAAGACAGGTTGTTTTCTTAAAAAGACAAGGAGGTTTTCTTTAATAACAAAATAATTTACAATCCCTATGGAACAAAACTTTGCTCACAGGTAGGGGAATCCCCATTTTTCATAACTGCGTTATTTTCTGGATTTTCCCAAAAAATGGGTTAGCCCACTTATTCATGTTAATTACATATCCACATCCAATAAAATCACATAATAGTGTTTCTGCTAATTTACAGTTTCCAGAAAGAAGTCTTATTTGGTTTTTGTTTCTTTTTTTCTTGTTTTGTTTTGTTTCTGTGTCTCTAGCTTTACAAAATGTTTATTCCACCATTTTTACAGTTTCAGTTTTTCTTCCACTTGACAAAAACTTACCTAACTTAACTGAAGCCTTATAGAATTTACAACGTCAATATCAAGCAATTTTAGGAAAAACAAACCTTGGGCCAAAGAGATTGCACAATCTAAACTGCAAGGATTTTTCATTCCTGGTCACATATCTGAACAGGTTAAGGTAGTCTTGTGAAGGTTTTAGGATGAGATTCACGAGGATGAAGTAGATGACCTGTGCGAGAAGGAAAAATGGATTTAGAAAAATTCTTCGAGAAATTGGCAAACTGTGACCAAATGAGTTCTTTCATCAAAAAAGGGAAAACTTTTAATTTGTTTAAAAAGAAAATGTCTTTCTCTACCTGTCCAATTGTTCCCAACTCATGCATGGTCAACAGTAGAGGCAGATGCATGAACAACTGCAGAACCAGAGGCAACTTTCAAAATTAAAAAGCTAGCATTAAAAGTATTTTTGTAATGCCACCACAAAATAAGATGTTTTACAGAACAATCTTCCATGGGAAAAAATGGTATTAAACACTGTAAACCGTTTCCAATTTTTATGTAACAATTCGGATTTTAAAAAAATTAGAATTACAGCATTGGTAAAAATGATATTATACTTGCTCCTGCCAAGAAAAAAACCTGATTTTGTAGTTTCATTTCACATGTGGGGTTGTATGGTTACTATTTGTGGTAACAACAAAAGCAGTCTCACTTGTAGCTAAGGTGGCTGTGCTGATAGTAGTAGTAGTAGTAGTAGTAGTAGTAGTAGCAGAAGCAGCAGGAGCAAGAGTCCACTGTAGCCAAATACAGTGCAGTATGTTCCATAGATTTAAATATAAATAACGATACTAAGCTGGGTTTGGCTATGGCACTGGTAGTGCTGGTAGTATTGCTATTGGCAGTGACAGCTGCAGCATTATTTTTGCTGCTAGCGATACTCCAGCAATACAAGTTGTTGAGCTACCATAATGGAAAATGTTTTGAGACTATTTCTAATGTGTCAGATGTGCCAGGTAACACCTTTGATACAAGGGATTTAAAGTTTGCTTTTTTCCTCCTTTTCTGTATTTCTTTTCTTATTTTTAATTTTAAAAAAAACAATATCTGGGTAAAGAATTGATACATTTCCATACAGTTTTCACCATTGCAAAGCTTATTAAATACAGTTTCTGGTTTATCAATGGTTAGAATTTTCAAAATACCACTGTTGATTTATCGGGACCAGTATTCCGACAGATAGATTCCTTTTCTTTTTTTTTTTTTTTTTGCAATGACTGTCTTTAATCTCTTTGAAGCAATCTGATCATCTTAAAAATCTTTCAAACTACAGGGAAGCTTAGGTAATTTTTCCTCACTAAAAGCAAAAAAAGAAAAGACTTTTACAGCAAGATTACTTGAAAAGAACAAATTGAACAGTAAAAGATTGAGGGTGTACAGATTTAATATGTGTATCATTTGAAGGTGACAAGACACTGATGGAGTGGATCACTGAAAGCCTGATCTGATTCTATGAACCCACTGGACTCGCCCCTACCTGGTGCGAAACATGGAAAGCCATCGGCACGACAACCAACCACAGGAAGTTGAACTGCAGCTGACACTTAGGGAAAGGTTTGTGCCATTTTGACGATGTTTCCTCTGGGTACCAACGAATTCTGTAGAGGAAAGTTTGAACCCATAATTCATAGGATATTGTGACATGAAAAAAAAAAAAAATTTTCGTGTTGCAAAATTTTTGTTTGAAAAAAGGAATAACTAATAAAGAGTTTACTTTACAGTGAAACAACCTTGTTTTCCTTTAGCCTTAAACAAAGCAGGATTCTTATCCAAGCTTACAGCATAGATTTTGTTCTCCATATCATAACTGTTCATTTCAATGACTGATAAAAACATTTCATATGTGTAAAATTTTTAGTGGAATCAATGATGCCAAGTCTTCATCATTAACCAAAAGAAACATATCTCTTCCTATACGACATGAGCACTCACGCTTCATTAAAGAAGTCTCCAGAGGCATAGAAGTCTACTAAGCATCAGTCACATGTAATGAGAGTTGTTTTTTTGTTTTAACTCTGGAATATTTTCATTTCCACTTGCCCTGGGCCTAATTGTTGAGTCTTAAAATTAAAAAGAGACTGACATATGGAGAAACAGATTAAAAAAAAACCCCAGTATAAACAAGAAAAAAAAAAAACCTAGTGTGATGTCTTTAAGAAAAAAGCCCAATCCTTAGATTTATGACATCTCATAACTAGCTCAATGCCGTCTCAAGGAAAAAAGTCAACAAAGCAACAGTAAAAAGAATGTATACATTCAAGCTGGTATGCAACAATGTATAAGAGGTAGAGAAACAAAAGCTTCAATGAGAATACATTTTAATAGAATTTAAATAAACATTGCAGATAAACTTTCTGGAGGTATCATGATACTTACACAAACGTTAAGAGGCACGGCATCAAATGTATATAAAGGGATGTCACTTTGTCCAAACTGTGGAGCACCAGCGAGTTGCGAAAAATGAGCAAAGCCCAAATCAAAGGTCCCGAGGCAATGCTGAACCCGACTGCAAACATGTTCTCATGGGATGGTGCCACCCTGCACCGAGAAAAAAAATAACATGTTTTTGTAAAATCATGAAAATTTTAACACGCTTGATGTTGAAGTGATAAAAGTATGGCTGGGGGATTAATAAAGTGAAAAAAAAATCTTACAGCTTTTACACTTTTTCATGTTCAAAGAAGTTATGTGACTTTAAAACTTTAAATGTAACTTTGTGCCTTTATATAGGATTTTATGAGTTCTCATTCAAATTGATTCTCACAATGACCAGAGAAAAGCTGAATCCAAGGCCTGCGCAGTCAAAAATGGAATATAAGATAGAAATCTATAAATAAAACCCATTATTCTGATTATTATATTCAGGCTGACATTTCGCTTACTGAGAGATAAATAACTGACGAAAACAAAAAGTTTACCATAAGTAGGTGAAGCAATATATGTTGGCAAAGTAACAGAAGTCTAGCATGAAGTACTGATACTTCATTTTCCTAAATAAAAGAGAAAGAAGAAAAAAAGGGGATGTGTCAGACAAATTATGATACAGTAGAATGGTTTTGAAATGCAAATGGTTAAAACATAAGAATAATAGGCCAGACTGCTGTAAAGTCTATTTCCTGCACTTCCTTAGACCAAAACTTTTCTTAGACCTACAATAAAAGCTGTGGTTCTGAGCATTATACAGATTCGATTGTAGCATTATCTTTTAGCGTAAAAAATAACATGTTTTACATATTTTAACTTCTTCTAATTCTTCTAAGAGCAACATTCATTGATTGATCTTGCAAAGATTGCCTTGTTTCTATAAATTGTTCTACCTAAGGCCTTTTACTTTGAGGGTGCAAAAACTATATGTTTTTAATTAACCTATACATTCAAAGAAACACATAGAATATATAAAACTAGATTGATAATATTGACGATGTTCTACATATTTCAAAACAATTCTATGTAAAAAAAATATATAAATTAATGATAATCATAATAAAAATCAAAGGAAAAATCAAGCTAAATAAAAGCAATTGTTTGAAGAATTTCAATAGCATATGGTTGCAGGAAAAAGAATGGATTTATTACATCAGAAGCTTGAAAAAAAAATCACACATAATTTAAGCTATCAGAGCAGGGAAAAAATATGCATTATTATGATTATAGGAATTAGCTAAATGTTGCAAAAAAAAAAAATTATATTACATTTCACAGAGAAAAATAAGAAAAGGTAATTTGCTTTCAGTGGTTTTTTTAATATAGAAATTTGTTGTAAAGTAAACCAAAAATGCAAATTCAGCTTACCAGTACATTATAAGCCTAAAGAAAAGCAGAGAGGGCGTAAGTACTGAGTACAGATAGGGCATCAACCATCTGTCCGTGAGAACACAATGAGACGTGAGCACAATGCCTGCAACTGTTAGGACATACGTTATTTTGCTCTGCAATCTGTGCTTTCTTAAGACCTGGAGAAAAACAAATTTTCAAAAAGGCTGTATAGTGGAAGAAGCAGTTCAGAAAGTCAAAACTAGCATTGATTCACAGAAAATATGTATATGTGAAGTTATACGAGAACTGCTGTGCTCTGAAATAGTATAGAAGACTCGCATAACAAGTTACATATTTTTCTGTGTTAGTTTGTATGAGATATAAGTTATATTTGGTTTTTGACTATATAGCCTGCACATAATTAATGACATGTAAGAGATATTCCCAGCTAGCATCATAGACAGAAAAAAAGAAGAAAATTCATCCCATATCTCTTAGTCTTCTTTTTGACATTGAATTCATACGGACTGCTTTCAATTCAGAAAGCAGCATATACAGGATATCATTACACAAAAATACATACGAAATTCTGGCTGATCAATGCTGCATACTATAAATATCTGCCTTTGTCATTAAGCATTTCAGATTTTAAGCTTGATATTGACTGCCTTTGCCATGGAATTGCTTTAAGAAAATGAAATTTTTCACATTCTGGATTTTTTTTCAAATGCACTTTTATATTAAAGTATTGAAAAGTCCCTGATTCAAAACAGACATTTCTTACCATTTTATGCTACTTACATTGTTTTCATATTAAATTATTTTATTTTTCCACTGCTGCAGAGTAATTTTTTTGTTTCAGTTTTTTTTCTTTTCACTTTTTTTTGTTAAACTTCAATTTTATTTTGTTTTCAGAAAAGGAAAACTTCTTTGGCATGCATACCTGCCTATCTGGGATCATCCAATTTAGTAACCCATAGCTATTAAGACCCAAAATTAGTAATACAATATGAAAACTGTGATTTAAACAATATCATTGATTGAGGTTTTTTCCATTGGTATCTCATGTTTGCATTGATTGAACCTCCCATACACATATTCAGTCTACAAATGCACAGCTATGGTACACATAGTCTTTATATTCAATGGAGGATCATTGCCCTAAACAATGCTCGCAATATCAACCTTCTATGCTTTTCAGCAGCTATATGCTTCATTTAGTGAAGACAAAACATTTTTTTGTGCTTCAGCCCAAACAAAAACAGTGATGAACTAGACAATTTTGTATTTTCCTTATCACATGCATTTATTGTAATAGTACAATTATTCCATAATTCTAGGAAGGTATGGGCATGCAATTTATCGTTTGAAAAAAAAAAAGTAGGACTGACCTCTGATACAAATTTTGAAATTTTACAAGATAAAAGCCTACAGTTATGATTTACCTTGAAAAATGCTTTAACGTCTGGTTCATCTTTTGTGGTTGGTTCCACGGTCATCTCAGCCACAGTGTCATAGAAATCTTGCATGTGCTTCAGGGCAAAGCTGGACTGATTGCTGTCTTTGGCAGGCATTTCTTCCATCCTTCAACATTGAGGAAAGATGACAAAAACTTATTGAAATGATACAAGTACAAGAAGTATATAATTCACATAAAATTTTAGGGCGGTTTACTTACCTGGCAGTCAGGGAATACTAATCACAATTTTCCTCATTCAGTAATAAAAAAAAAAAAAAAAAGAAAAGGGAGATTTCTATAGCATAAATGCTTGGAGCTTACAATTATGCTTTTCATCTTCATCCTCAAGAATTATAAAAAAAAGTTAAATAGACCCTGCCAATGAAAGAATTTGCAGAGTCTGTAATTCAGAAATAATAAAGATCATCATCTAAACCAGTTTAATTAAGACTCAAATTGCATTTTGAACATTTCAAATTTGACATATTTTTCAACTGCATGCTGTTAGCTTTGCAATAAATGAAAATGAGAAACAGATCTATTGATTATGGCCAAAAATATAAGCTTAATATTAAAGTTGACAAAAATGCATTTTAAATGGGGAAAAAAACCTTCGAACCCATTTTTCACTTTATTAGAACAGGCATGTGTAACACAAAGAAAGTATATTATACAGTTTGTTAAAAAAAAAAATGGTCAATTTCTTTCTTGTGCAATTCTTGATCTGCAGTTGACTTGAAAGATAGGAATGCAACTATTTGTTCTGTTTTTAAAGATAGCTGCATAATTTGAGTTTACTAAAGGGAATTTATTGGACGATTCCACCCTCCAGGATAAGAACTGTTTTGTAAGTAAATGTTACAGTTATAATTTTAAATTAACTTAAATAAAAGCAAATGCTTGATGGTTCCAGGACTAATATCTTTACAGTTTTATAGTCTTCCTTTCCAGTTTAGCCTTTGAAACGGAAAATTCAGAGAAGAATTGAAAAAATTATAATCTTAATATATAATTATAATATAAAAACTAATTAAAAAATAAGAAAATCTAATAGTTTAAACATTGAATATTTTGCGCACGAAGTACAGAAAGTTCTGTGTGGGTGAAGAACTCACTTTATGTCATTGCTCACAGTCTTGGAGTGGAAGCTTAAGTCATTTATCTCATTTTTTGTCTTCTCCCTATTAAGCTCCATTCCATTCATTGCAACCACAGAGGGTCCAATAAAAGTCGATTTGTTGTGTTTTGGTCCAAGGCCTAAAAATAAAAAAGGAAAAAAAAATTTTTAATGATCTATTGAAATAGGGACATACATGCAAAAATTGTGATTTGAGGAGACCGAAATCTGGTTTGAACAATGTTTTGTTCGTTTTTTATTTGAATTGAAATTACATTTTAAACAAACACTGTTTGTTTCCATATACATCCATCTTACTTAGATTTCTTTTTCTTCTGTTTGCTTTTAAGTCTAATGAAATCTCCAACTCTATATTATTCCTAGTTTTACATTTTGCCCAAGCTCAAAAAAAAAATAATTATGTTTATTATCTAGCTTTTGATACTCCTGAGAACTGCACATAAACCTGACACACAATACAGAAATGATATAAGCAATGATTTTTGTATTGGTGGAGAAGAAGAAATAAATCTCAACTAAAAGTTATAATAATTTTTTATATGAAGAGGAAAAGATAAAATGACTTTTTTTCAAAAGTGTAAATGCCACATAATGATAATAAAAAAAAAGCATCTTTGAAAAAAAAAAAGGATAGTGAAATAAATAAATTACCCTCACTTTGAGGTCTGAGGATGTCTCCCCTTTCCCCTGCCTCAAGCAGTTCTTGATAGTTGTTTAAATTTACTTCCATCATGAGCAGACGATTTTCTGGAATAACAATAACAAAAAACAAAGGATATGTAACATCTTTTCGAAAATATAAAGTTTAACAAATCAGAAAATCAATATTTCTATGTTTCATTATTAATCGTAAACTTAAGACACATTATCATACATTTGAATTTTCAAAATCAATTTCACTGATCAGTTCTGTTTTATATATATTGAAATCAAACTGATTATTAAGTACTCTGTCACAGATTTTCAGGTTTAGACATTGTATAAAAAGTGAAGATTGTCCGCCTAAAAAATATTTATAACAGTTTCATTTTGATTCTACCTAAAAAGCAAAGCACCTGGTACTGACTCTCT
This sequence comes from Plakobranchus ocellatus, assembly GCA_019648995.1. Lineage (NCBI taxonomy): Eukaryota > Metazoa > Mollusca > Gastropoda > Plakobranchidae > Plakobranchus > Plakobranchus ocellatus. The sequence goes on from BLXT01004326.1 coordinate 1,620,791, forward strand.
GTCAAAATGAGTTATTTTCTTCGAAATTGCTATTTTCAGCTATCAAAACATTTTGCATTTGGGCCATTCCATGAAATGTCAACCAATAGGTGAAAAATTAAAATTGATCACAGAGACTGAAAACTTGTTTTTTCATATGACCAAATGTTTATTAGGATAATTAGCACACTTATTTATACAAGTTTTAGGGGAAGCTGGATATTGTTTGGTTTCAATCCTTGAAGAA
>BLXT01004326.1:1644994-1654998 GCA_019648995.1 Plakobranchus ocellatus
TTTTGTCATATTCTCCCATGTGTCAGCTGTTCATTTGCTGCCATCCCCTCTTTTGTGTCTATGCTTTGCTCTACCCTGCCCTTATAATGTAGCCTGCTGCACTTATCAATGTATTAATTATCAAACGACAGTGAATCATGTGAAAAAATGTCAACTAGATTTATTCACAAACATGTAGAAAAAAAGCATCTCACGGTAGACTTGCCCACATTTCTGGTCCATTGAACTCGAGGATGGGTCTAAGTTCATTAGATACAAGATATTATAAGAGAATCAAAGAAGGAAAAAAACCAGGGATTTTTCTCTGTTCCTTGAATGCATGAAGTTCTTTGAATTCGAGTTCGTTGGATTCGAGGTGCACTGTATATGCTATTGTTTTCTTCCAATACCAAAAAAGGGGGCTCTTATTTGTAAATTCCCCTCGTCTTGCAATATTGAATTATAACACACACACACCCCCCAAAAAAAATGAAATAAAATGAAATAAAAGTCAAATGTTACATTTCAATACTATCCATACAAGCACATAATGCTGGATCTGTCGAAATACCTGACAAGTACACATGACCATTTCTCTCAGCTTTGTCTTCTGTTTCACTCTCGGGTTTTGTAGTTTGTCTTGCTAACAACTCTGCATGCCGCTTTCTGGCATTTTCTCTTCTCTGCCTTAACTCCTCTTCAGTCAAAGGCCTAAAAGAGAAAAAAAAAGTTACTCACGAAGCATTTGCGACAGAATTCTTATAAATTTATAAAATACTGGTAGGGCTTTTCAGCACTAAGAATAGTCCACACTTTACACCTGCAAGGTTTTTACAGCTCTAATTTATTTAGATTTGAGACATTATAGGTGAGATTGTAAGCTCTCTGTGGGTTTTTGCAGCTCTAATTAATTTAGATTTGAGACATTATAGGTGAGATTGGAAGCTTTCTGTGCATCTCAAGCTATAGATTTTGACACCAATGCTCACAGAACAGGTCATTTAACAACTGAAGTTTGGGAGATCTTTGCCTCATCATAACTTTTTTTTTTTTTCTCATAACTCGTCCATGCTCTTCAAAATTAATATTCCACAAGTTTATGCCTCAGTCTCAATGGGTGAGTGGCTCACTGAGTCCGTCCTCTATATATAGCATCATGATTGAAAATGTCTGCAAGGTTTGAAGACTTAAAACCATTGTAACCTTGATTAGTGATGACATAACCCGACATTTAAGCAATTGAGCATTTGGTGTTATTCTTTCTCAGAAAAAAAAAAATTGATTGATTTCAGAGGCTATTTATAGCCGGAAGGAACAGAGCTTTATTCACAATTTCTTGAAAAGAGTCACCAAATGATAACGATTAGTATCTACTAGTACAAGCTTCTGGATTAGGAAGAAAAATTATCTCACAGTAACAAAACTGTGTAACTTTATTGCATCTTGGCCCCATACAAAAGACTACAATGAATAAATTTTGTATCATTTGAAAGATGACAAAAGTGAGTGCCAGTATATTAAAATCTCCATACAACTTGCTTTTACAAGAAATCCTGAACTCCTCTGGCTGAACCTCACTTTTACTAAGCATGAGGAAATTAGCTCTTAGCATTTATTTATTGATATATGAGAATAATGCGAAAAAAAACCCAGTTGCAACTAAACCAATGGTCAAACCAACTGGCCATTAGAAGAATGATTAGTTGCCTATGATCAACAAATGCTCTCAGGGTTTTAAAGCCCGTGCTAGTCTGGCCATGATGAGTAGTTTGTGAGCTCTGACATCCAAATTGTACAAAAAGGGTATCTTTCAAGGTTGGCTTGCTAGCCACTGCGCCACAAACGCCCAATCAAAAATTAAATTGAAATCAGATTGGCAAATAAATTTAGTTGGTGACACAAAATCCACCTGCTGCACTGTGTGTATCTTTCTAAGTGAAAAAAAAAAAAAAAAATGCAAAAGCCTTAAATAGAAAGAATAGAAAAGTGAGCAGAAAATATCTAAGATTTAACCATTTGTATCCATTCAATTTTGTTTTAGGGCTGGTTCATTTTATAGCAAGTAAGTTTTATCATTTTAACGTTAAATTCATGTATCAAAACATTTGTGTGGTACAAACCTGGCTTTATTTTGTGGCAAACATCTTTTGTCCATTGGAAACATCTTGGAAATAAAGATGATAACTGGTGCTTTGTCGTCAGAACTGCAGGCTAAAAAATCTGCGAGAAGCAGAGGGAATTTTCGTTTCATTTTATCTTCTTTTCTTAAAACTCTTTAGAAAAGATTTTTGATTACACAGCTTGTGTTTAATTTCCTTAGTAGCTTAAAAAAAAAGTATCAAATTTGTAGTGTCACCATAAAGTGAGAAGTTTTATAGAAAAATTAGCCGTGAAGGATAGACATGATGATTTATGCATCCTTAAAAGAATTCAGCATTGATTTTAAATGATATTAAATATCGCAATACAACCGCAAAGGCTATATGAGAAATTTGATGCAGAAGATTGAGACCTATGAAAACTACACTGGTATTTATATACATTTGTTCTTGGCACAAAACATATCATAAATAAATGCCATCTTTAACTTCATTCTATTGCCTACAAGTCCAAGACATATTGACAGTACATATCTATTCACCAAGACAACGCAAAGCGGGAAAAGTATTACCCAAAAATGCTAGCACAATGCAGCATAGATGGGTGTTATTGTAAAGGGAATCTGGCTAGTTGGAAATTATTTTTGACAAATAATTTGGCATTATGAGATGAAGCATCAGGAGATCAGACTTTGTTCAAGGGTTTGTGAAAGGAACTGCAGGCAGATGAATAGTTGAGATTGCTACAAAACCTGTGTGGTGCCCAAATCTACTGTGAAGACTGTTATATTGACATTTATACAAGCAATGGACAATTATACAAGATACATCAACAAATTCCAGCATTGCTTGGAAAAAATCATGTCACTGTTTTACTAAAATACCAAAAGCAGTGCCTGCCCAAGTTCACTTTATTACATGTTTGATGAATGCAGAATTTTTATATTTTACTGAAGTAAATGTTTTTTCATACAAATAAAGAAATGTTTACATGGCAACAGGATAGTAAGACACCTATTATCAATCAGAATCTCAAAAAACCTACAATTACTTTTGTATCGAGCCACTAGCAAGGAAAGATAATATACGATTATGATGCAATCGTAATAAATACTAGAAAAGAGAACTTTTTCAACAAATCCAGAAAGAATTCAAATAAAGCCACTTTTGCTAACATCACATCACATAAAAACTCAACTACCTTGGCTCCTGTTTCAAAGAAAAGTAAAAAACTTTTGTGTGCAAACCTTTTTTGAGGTTCTGTGTTGCATTGGGCAAAGATGCAAATTGTCTGCTCTGACTGCACATGAGTCCCTCTACCCTCTCCGCAGTCATCTCTAGAGGGGATGGAATCTTGTTTACCACAGCACCTGTCACAATATACAGCAGAAAGTTTATTAATGGAGCACCTGTCACAATATACAGTAGAAAGTTCAATAATGGAGCAAAGATTTGAAGTAAGCCTGAAAATTCATGAACAGAATAAAGTTTTGTGGGAAGTAACTTGGATTTATCATAAAATAAATAAAAAAAACCCTTTAAACGTAGAAGAATATGTTAACTTTTTACAATTTTCTTTTTTTCTTTTCTTCAACATCTCTCAATCAGATGAGATCTGTGAGAGCAATGCTTTTCAAACCACTTTCCACTGGGAAAAATGTAATAGAGCCAGCTGTCAATTCTCTACTAAAACACTGACCCTTCAATCCTGCTCTATAAGCCAAACAGTTTCCTCTATCAGGCATCTTATGAAAGGACGCCTACTTTTAGGATCATATTGCCAGTCTTTGGTTATTGTTCCTTTTCTTTTTTTTTTTTTAACAGAAATATTGTTAAACTCAACTAAGGAACATTCAAAACAATATACTTTGTTTACAAGACAGAAAAATAGAAAGATGAGTTTTGTCACAAATAGACTCATGATCATCCAGCACATGCCATTTCAACAAATCAAAACCTCACAAGTATCTTAAAAGAGGAATAAAATAAAATGAAAATATTCCTTAAACTATACTAGCACTGCACAAGAATTTAAGGCATTGCTAAACATGTATGTTGTGAGACCATTGCTGACAAATCAGATGTTAGAAATGACACTCTTGAGAAAAATCAATTTTAAGCTGTTTTTTTTTTCTTCTTCTTCAAGTACCTTTTCAAAGCAATTTTCAATGCATGAGTCTGTCCAGCTCTGGATGGGTGGCTAAGTCTCTTAAGACCAGCAGAAAGTAAAGGCAGTGAGGAAAGCAATGGCAAACTATCTTAGAATGCCCAATGCCAAGAATAATCAGTATATCGTATCTGGTGATGATTTTATTAGAGACCAAATAATGAGCTACACAAAAATTTTTTTTTGTATAGTTTCTTATGTTTCATGAAATGAGTTACCTAAAATAGCGTCCGATAAAGGCAACCACTGGCTCATGATGGCCTGCAGAAGAACAATTGAGTCCTTGTGTTTCAGATCCCTGGGTGCTATCGTCAGGCCTAGAGACTTCACAATCTTTTCGGTCTTTGAACTATCTCTGAACAAAAATAAAATGGAATATTCTCACAAAATGAAAAATTTTGCTGGTAAACACACAAGAAATTATTATTATTTTTTTGTGCATTTGAATCATGTTTTTTAGACATGAATTCTCCTTCATTTTCTTATGAAACCTGCATATCTTAAAAATGTTGATAAATGCATTCTATTTGAGGTCAACCTGCATTTTAAACAGCCTATATTTATTTTTCACTTATTCTCCCAAATGAATGAGAAAAAATGATAAAGGTTGTAAATGTTTCTTTTAATTAAGACTTAAACAAAAAAACATTTATCATCTGCATCAAAAGAAGATCTTCTTCTTTTAATCCTTACTGTACCACTGTGAACATTTAAGTGGAGTGCAATATAATCATTTCAATAATGAACCTATATTTTTTTCACATCACAAAAACAGGGAAATTAGCCACATTGGCCTGTTTAATCACTGCTTAATACTTCTTGGATTAACATTTCTATTATCACCTAAGAAGGGTATTATAAACAAAGAAAATATCAAAGATCATCTATCAAAAAAACCTCAAGCTTTTTGGTGTTAAGATGCCTATCTATGCTAAGAATAATGACTTACCTCTGATCAACTGCTTCATAGGCAGCCCATATATTGTCCAGCACAAACTGAACGAATAGAGGTTTCTTGCCTTTGGACTGCAGAGGAATTTAAAATACAAAATGAATATGCTCCAACCCAAAGATAGGTGACTTTTGAAAACTGATATATTCTGTAAGAATCAAATACAGTAGTTATTATCAAAACATACCGTGCTTGGGAAGGCCTTTGAGTGTGCATTTAGACTTACTGTGAGCTTAGGAGGATACAAGGTAAACAAGTAAATATTGACTAATAATTCCATGTGCAGAATAAAGCTATGATGGAACAAATTTAGTGTCATTAACTTTTTGTTCTGTTTCAAAAATTGGACAGGAACAATCTACACCGACAAAAAGACCTACACATTGAGAGAAAAGAAAAAAGGCAGGGGAAAAAAGGGCCAAGAATCAGGTTGCTGGATGGATTGTGTGGGACTTTGAGTTTAGTTGGCTTACAGGCTGCTTTCCTGGTGTACCAGGTGGCCAGTCCCCTAGTGTGGCAGAACTCTCCCCCCCCCCCGAAGGGTAAACCTAGGCGAGGCCTTACTTATGACTAGATTTTGCCTATCCTGTTTGTTTACCAACCGATCATTCATTTGCATATTTGTTAAGCTCTTGTTGATGACTCTTTCATTGAGTACTTCATGATTTTATATGGAAAATAAGATCAGTGCTCCAACTTTGGTATAAACTGAAGGTGTGTGCTTAGGTAAACTCAGAATGCATTTAAGGGTAGAAATTATTAAGTAAAAACTCTGTGAACCATAAAACTCTGCATTGAGCTCCTGCTTACAAGTGCATTCAGATGGCGACTATTGCATCAACGTTTGTCACAACTTCTTTTTATTGCTTTTAGATGACTTAAAAACAAAAAAAAAGCTTCACACATTTTTTTAAATTCTACTCTTCCAAAAGAGGAAGCCGACTCTAAGCATTTTAATACATGGAAGAAAATTATCAGAGACAGCATGAAAAATGTAGAAAGACACTGGAAGAGAAAAGAAAAAGACTGGTCACAAAAGGCAGGGAAGTGGAGAAATTCAGACAGAGTATAACAATCCAACAAAAGAGGCACACAAAGAGGAACATGAAAGAAAAAATTTCTGGAAGGAAGTTAAAAAAAAAAAGGATTATCACCAGAAATAAGAGCTGTATGTTGTTAAGAGAATCTTTTACAAAAAGTTTTCTTTGTTTAAGTCAGCCTGATATAGTTGTCACAATGTGAAGATCTTTATGAGGTTCTCTTTTCGTTATTTAAACCACATCTAAACTTGGGAGTTTTTACACTGTGACTCATTCGTCTTGAAATTAGTCTAATTAAGGCACACATTTATCACCCAAAATTTAGGGTATTAAAACATTCTGAAACTTAAACTTTCAGCTTTGCATACGTAAAATATGCAAATAGACATGTTAATTCCATACCAATATAAAGATGTTCTATTCATGCATAACATTCTCAAAACAATATCGAAACTATTAAGCTTTGTCTTTAAACACATGCAATGGTTTAAAGAAATTTCATGCATAGAGAAAAAACCTAATAGAGAGTGGTGACCTGCGCTCCTTTCACAATACGCTTTGCCTTGGTATTCATGTAGTAATCTCCCCACAGAGTCTTGTTCAGAATTTCTTCTTTCACTCCAAGTTTGGCCGAGTACATGCCAGCAAAATCACCAACGCTAGAAAAAGGATCCATCCAAGCAAGATCAATAGTATAAAATAAGATCAAGGAATTTTTTCTAGATTGCTCAATAACATAGAGTTCTTTATCAGACTAAGAATCAAGTGGACTGGGTGAGCATTTTCTACGCAGTACACATTTTTCTTTATGTTGTGGATTTGCTTTCTCAAATCCTTAAGCGTAAGAATTTTTCTCCTGGTTTTTTTTTTTTTTTTTTTGCATTCAGTAATCAGTTGTCAAGGAACTATTGAAAATGATCAAAAGAACAGAATTGATCTCTTTACACGACTGTTATTTTATAAGACTTAAAATGCCTGCAACAGATCTAAGTAAGAGATTTAATCAAAGCCAGCATTCTATCACAGTTTTTTTAATCAATACAAAAGAAAGTGATGCTCATGTATCAATTATCTTCAATATTTAATTTTATTTTTCAATCTGTCAATCAATTGTTAAGGTCACAAGACATAAATCATTGTGTATGTGTGTGTGTGTGTATATGTGGTTTTTTTGCTTCTATTTTGGGAGAAAATTAGGTAGAAATTGGTTTTAACAAACTCATTTCAATTCAAGACAGATCTAACCTCATTCCTTATCATCACCAGTCTGATGTGTATCCATTCACTTACGTGAAACCCCAACCATCAATAGCGCTTGCAAAAACCACATTGCCAAGCTCGGGGGAGAAATAGATATTCTTGTGTTCCTCTTCATCTTCAACCACTGTCCAATCATAGGACTGAAATTTGAAATAAACAAACATGGCTGTAAATGTCTATGGCAATTCTAAAATTATGTATCATTCTTTCGTAAATTATGGATACAAATTTTAAATTTAATGACACTTACAAGATTGCCTAATGTGAATAGAAATGTAGATACTTACAGTACTTTACTATCTTCAAGACTTAAACAAAAATTGGACAGTAAACCATAAATCAAGAATAAAAAATCAAAATCAGGATGCCTTGTGTTGCAATCATATTATGTAACTTCCTTTATTAAACAGCTTACAAGCAAGATATATACATGATATGAGATGCCTCATCTTTATGATTTTTTTCTACAGCAAGTTGCTCATGAAAATTTCAATTTGACATGTGAAAATAAAATCAAAAACTATTAGTTTTATAAAAGATGTGTATATCTTAAAATTTTCAAAAACTTTTTAAACTCAGGGTATTGTCTTTCAAAAATTTCACAATTGGATAGCTTTCACTTTTTCCTCTTTAAAAAAAAAACAGCCACTCACAGATTCCCCTGTGTTGGTCTGGCCCTCTTCTTTAGCATCTGCATCCTGGCAAACGAAACAATGAGCAGAGATCATAATACTGCAAATATTCAAATACTGCCCTCCAAGAAACAAATAAATGAGTTTAAGGATGTTGAAGATGCAATGATGATTGAAGGAAATTAAATTGATACAGTTAAAGAATGCAACCAAAAAGTATTTGTGGTTGACATGTTTTGTTTTGATAAAGCCTGAATGGAAAAATGTTTGTACATATACTTTGAGTCGTTCTACTTTGTTCCAATAAGGTTTAGTTAATATGGTTGACATGTTTTGTTTTGATAAAGCCTGAATGGAAAAATGTTTGTACATATACTTTGAGTCGTTCTACTTTGTTCCAATAAGGTTTAGTTAATAGTTTTACTCTTTTACTATATTAACTCTTAAATTACGAAAAATTCAATAGCCAAATTACCAAAGTAAAGACCATAATTCTTACTCTTTTTCATAACAAGTATAGATTCAAATATTGGTTTTTAAAAATTCCAAAAATTATCGTGGTTTTGAGAAATGAACAAGCTTTCTTCTCATGTATAACAAGCTATGCTTTTATATCAACAAACTGTGAAAATAAAAAGAAAAATGACTACCCTTATCAGACTGCACCTCCGAATCTGGGCCTAAACCTAACTCTAGATCTAGATCTAGAATGTCATTGCTCCAATTTTCATTGTCTACGCCTCTATCATTATTAATTTCACTTTCATTGTCTATATCTCCTTCTTCCTCATCAATAGGGCTGTCTACTTCTTCATTTTTTAATATGGATTGACAAGCTGGCTTAACCCCGGTAATGCCCTGGCTGAGGCCCGAGATCAGACCGCCCGGTGGGCATCTGCCTAGCAGTTTTGTTTGCAAACGTTGTAATTGGCTGAACCAGCTGTACTAATCTATGATTGTTTGATTATATTTAACAAAGTATATATTTTCTGAAAGCAGACACTACAAGCATTTTATTATTCATAATTGTAAAAGTTTTAAAGTTATTTTGTGTAAGTTTTAGCGCTTGAAGTCATGAATTTATAGAGAACTTACGAAAGCACTAAGAAAAGCTGATTCAACTTACTGCCACATCTCGACTTACAATAGTCTAAATAGCGGGGAAAAGAGATTTATTCCTTTACCCTCCAATTCCCTTGAATATATGAGACTATATTTGAGTTTTTAGTGCCTTTGGTTAATTGAAAACATTGAAAAAAAAGAACGACGAAGGAGATCAGTAGATGCACTACTATCATCTTGTGTTGCTAGCACTCTCAGAACATTAGGATTGCTTAGATCGATCATCTCAGCCATATTGGTATTCATACTGAGTGTGTCTCAAGCTGATTAAAATAGTAGGTTACAAAAATGCTGTGTATTATATGAGCAGCAGCAGTGTCAATGTTACTGGTATAACGAGTCGAGTAACTTATACAGCTAGCATCTAAAATCTAACGGTACTCTCAGGCTAGGCCTGCGAAATCAGTGCCAAGTGTGGCCTACATGCAGTCTATTTACCAAAGTAACTTATGAAAAAAGATAGCAAAGACAAAAAGCAGACGCGGTGTAAGCTAAACATTAAAAACAAACTTCTTTCATCAAATTGCATCACCAAAAATTTTATCATCGAATCAAGCATCATGAATTATACCACTCCCAACCCCACCTTTCACTTTCTTTGATTCATCCTATCCTCCCTTTGTCTTGTACACACTGGCATCCTTCAATACAACCTCGTCATCCCTTTTCCTTTTTGCCTTCAACATTCAGTTAGCTTAGGCCTAACTTATTTCATCAAGTCGCATCACCGAAAATTTTATCATTGAATTGAGC
>BLXT01004326.1:1673377-1683634 GCA_019648995.1 Plakobranchus ocellatus
TTGTGTGTGTGCAGGACTTTTATAAAGACATTTCCGTTGTTAGCCCTTGCCTATGTTATTGCTTTTGGAAACCGACATATATTATATATTCCCAATTTTCTGTTTCATATACGAAAAAAATTACATCATTAAAACATCAGGAAATCCATACACATACAAACACACACATACATTTCATACAGACACACATATATCGTCGTCAAACAGACATTCAAAAGNNNTCATCATCATCATCATCATCACCATCATCATCATCATCATCATCATCATCATCATCATCATCATCATCATCATCATCATTATCTTTGTCATGATTTAATGTCTTCTTAGCCATTTAGTTCGTGTATCATTAATAAAAAAAAAATGTAGTTCAATCATTTCATACTTAGAGCACGAGGAAAGTGACACTCAGCTCTAAGAACAGTCCTGGAGCGCTTATGTATTTGTATTGCGATTATCATTAATTTTAAAGAAAAAGGGTACGGGCGGGCGAAACGTTTATACGTGAAATCTGTGTTATCCAAATTTGTGTCGACAGATTTTGTCCTTTTGTATAGAAATTGACAGAGTCAGGACTAAATTTAGATGAAGATGGGAATTTGTATATGTTTGCTTATCCGCTCTTTACAAAGTGATATTATTTTTTTTCCAAGTTTTCATGAAATCTTCCATTGAAATAACACTATAATAATGTGTACGGGTTCTACATGCTAGGGAATAGCCTTCAATAGACCAATTTCACCCAACGGGAAATAACCCCTGGCTCTTTGGAATATTTACTCGGTCACGACTTTGGATTGTGGTGCATGCGGAAATGGGGCTCCAAGGTAAATATTGCTCATTCCTTAGATTCAACGTGTTTACAGTGTATTTTGGCGTCAAATTTAGAAGTTTTGAACAAAATGCGAAAGAAAAGATGTGCCAGTCACAACCGCTATTGTAGCGAAGACTATATGAGTGGCGTAACATTTCGACCATTCCCAAAGCCGAAAACACAACTTTAAAAATGCAGAGAATGGATCAGGTTGTGTAATCGTCCTCACACAGACCTCAGCGTCGACAAGATTGGGGGTGATCATTATGTTTGCTCAAAACTAAGAGTGGCCGTACTCGTAATTTATAGATCTGGGAATGTCACTGTGTCATTTGTGTGTGTGTGTGTGTGAAAAGGGGGGGGGGGGCGTCCACGCCAGGAAACCACCTTGAAGTAACTAAACAGGGTTGGCCTGGATTTAGATCTAGTGTTTGGAAGGCTAATTATGTTAATAATGCACGTTACGAAGAGGAAAAGGTGTATGTGAAGCTGAATAACAATTTTCAACCCACAATTTGCCTTGGTGAGACTATTTGCAGTGAATGTTAATATTAAGGATATTTTTTTTTACTATACCAAAGTATAGTTTTATAGGACTGTTCTTCAGTGCAGAAATCTCTGTTAATTCATGAATAGTCTGAACTTCTCCACATTCTCATTCACCATTGTGTTAAGTGAATCAAACTTAGAACAGGGATCTTGATATGGAATCCAAATTAAAACTTATAATCTAAATTACGAAGAGCTTTTTTTTTCATTTATGCACTCATGGTGTCGATAGAGATTGAATCTACAATTTATCTTCTGGATCTAGATTTAAAGAAAGATCTCAGTAGACCAATTTGTTTCAAACCAAAGGTAATCTGAGTCTACCCAAACAGTTTCACTTTCAGGCCTTTCTACTAATTGTGAAACACTTGGAAAAATAGGCCCAGTCCTTATTTTAACGAACGCACTACTTACTTTAAGGAGATCCGTGCTTCTAGATCTAACTTCATCAACTGAGAATGAGTACAAGTATGCCAGTTTTGCCTTTTTATTCTGCCTTCATAAATTGCTGACGAAATGAAGAGGTTGTAGGCTAAGTTATAATGTAATTTGTGCTACTTTCACACAATATATATAATGACAATATTATGCCCGCGGCCTTTTCATTTTGTTCGTAACTGTTGAAAGTAGATCTAGAAGTACGGGTCTCCATAACATAAATTTCCCCTGTATTTTTACTGCAACCATCTATGACTAATAAATTATCTTATGTGCTAATCAGTTTTTTGTTCTTGTTCCTTTGCTCGAAAGTTGGTGTTGCTTTTAGCAAACAATGTTAAAATTGTCCACATCATCTCAATCAATCTGTAGGCCTATCCCTCTTGACTCACAGCCTCACGGCCAATCTCTCTTATTGAATTTTCTCTCTCCCCCTCTCTCCCTCTCCTTATAAAATAGAGCGTTCTGGAAAATAACGTCGGCTTATTATTAATTCAAAACAGCCCTTTGCCCATGCTCAACCAATGCTCTACATCAAAATCATTATGATTAAAAACTGTTGAAATGAATAATATTGGTCTGTAATGAACCTCTAAGACTCTGAAAACTATATAGATTATCGGTCTAGATCTAGCGGAAATTCGGGTTTGTTTACATCTGTGCCCAATCGCCACGAAATCACAAGGTAAACCATGTCAAAGGTCACAGAAAACAGAGGTCACTGCTGGAATTCCGCGCTAGATCAATAAGTTGAGGAGCTGGTACTGGCTGTGTTAGGGCAAGATTAGCTGAGTTTCTTGCGAGCCACAGCTCATCCTCGAGATATTCGAAATGCATAAGACAAAAAGTACTTCATTAAAATCATGTTATCCTTCACCTTCTGTGCAGTAAAAGATAAGAATGTTATTGAAAAACTAAATTTTTGGTATAGAAAGAGAGAGAGAGAGAGAGAGAGTGGCTTTGACTTTGTAAGACTCTGGTATTCGAGGTATTCGCCTTCTTTGACTCTTATTTTTATATTGAAATATGTGCTTGATTTTAAAAATAGGAGTCTTGCTTTAAGAGGAAGGTGTTCTAACTTGTATTGAAATTTCCTAATATCGAATTTGTCTCCTTACGCCTTCTAGCTTACTTAAAGAATCTTTCATCTAGTTCAGACGAATTAAAGACTTAAGGTGTACTACACAGCAAAAAAGAAAAAAAATCCGATTTTTGCAGATATATGGTGTGCACATCTTCAAATGTAGAAAACAATCAGAACATTGGATTATATAACAGATCATTGGCTGGCCATAGCTAAAGGTTTCAACATTATAAAATCTACAGGGTTTTGGTAAAATTCACTGTTTCATTGAAATGTCTTATGTACAATAAAAGTTCAGAGTTGAAGTACCACTTCAGGACTTTTAGCTGTGAACAAGTTTGTTCAAAAAGCCCATCAACACCAAGTTAACGTTTGCATGAATTCTTATTATTGCTCTTGCTATTGTTGTTTTTGTTCATCTCCTCCTGCTCCTCCTCCTCCTCTTCTTTTTCTTCTTCTTCTTCCTCTTCTTCTTCTTCTTCTTCTTCTTATTATTATTATTATTATTATTATTATTATTATTATTATTATTATTTGTTTAGTTGTTTGGCTTTTGTTGAAATTTAGCAATGCATTCACAGACACTAATCATTAGAGGTATAACAAGTTCTATTACTTTCCAAAATAACAATTACATAAATAATATGATTTGTTAGAGAAAATGAATGCTTGTAACGAAGGTAAGATTGATTTACATGTATTGAAAAGACAAAATTTAGAAACATTGGATACAATTTTCAAAAATGAAACTAATGCAATTGATTTTGCTTTATTTTTTTTTTATTTTAGTCATTGAAGGTTTGCCAGTGGAGCGTACGTTATGTATACAAAACAGCAGCAAGGAAATTTATAAAAGCCATCGTTCTCAAAGATATTATAAATCAATCATTAGACTTGTTAGCGTTCGACGAAAATAAGTGTTGTTCCGCAATTTCCATCCGCTGTTGGTATAATCTGGTTAAAAGACAGGATTTACCTTTTATCAGGAATCAAAATAAAGGGATGTTTTTGTGTAAAAACAATCATAATTATAAGCTATGAGCATTTAAGTTGCAGAAACAATAATTTTATGGTAAATCATGCAGCTAATTGCAATTTAAGATAGATATTATATTGTCCTTTATGATACAGAAAACTTTCTCATAAAGATACGTAAAGTTTAATTACATGATTAACAAATATAATTCTTCCAAGACTTTAAAAAGATTGCAGACTTTTAAATGAATCAGAACAACAACGATTTTTGTGATCCTCCTCATTTATAATGAACTATCATATTCGTATGTCTAATACAAGATTGATAGTAAAATATTTTTTTTCAATTATGTGTACTATTTAGCTTCCTCAAGATTTTCATCATATAGTCTAGATAGTTTTACAACTGCATGGTTCAGTTATGATTTGCCTGTCGTCTAAATCTTATGCTCATATCTTTCAAAAGAATATGAGATTTGAAGGATTGTCTTTTCCAGAGTTTCAAATACTACTCAAACCATTTTAATTTTTTAAATTACTGATTCTATCTCAAATGGCTCATGCAGATCAAATTCGTTAATCACTCTGCAAATGCTTTGCCATTTCTCGGCTGATTGTCACTTTTAAAAGTTGTACTTTTACATATAATTTAAGATAAATGTTATATCCAGGAATTCACGCCCATTTTATTTTTTATTCCGAACACGATTTATTGTAGATTAATTATTCAAGACAAAACTGCCAAAGCAAGTATGATATATGGATACCAAAAACCATTGACCGTATCAAGCACTTAAATCAGCTTATTCCAGCGAAACCCATGTAGCTTCTTTACTCGTGTCCCTTTTTTTTTTAAGTTTTTCTTTTTTTTTTTTTTTAACCTATTTAACAGTGTGTCGCAAAAAATTATAACATCAGTTCATTTACTCGTTTTCATGTAAAATGCATCGACATACTTGTGTCCATGTATATTTTGCTTTTTTTTTTTTTAATCTGATTAAGCTTTTAAAAGGAAAGCAACCTACTATTTTGAAAGGAGAAAAATAATAGTCTCAGCACCGCAATTGCAAACAGTGGAATCCATCGACTTTAGCTCCCAATCTAATACAAATTCAGATAATAGTACTAAAGTAATGTTGATACAAACTATTAAACAATACGGGCGGACAGCCACAGCTCAAACCCACGAGTTAGTTTCGTTCGTAAAAAAAACCTGGTTTTTTTAAAATAATATTCGGCACAGTTTGTTTCTTTGTTTGAAAACTTTAAGCATATAGCAGGTCGGAAGACGGTAAAGTACATCAATTGGTTGTGTGTTTGATTGAAAGTGAAACTGATTTGATAAAATTGCACCACAAAAGAAGCTAAAATTGCAAGCAGTAAGCGTTGAGAACCTGTCGCTTCATCACGATTGGTAATTTTTGTAATCGCTTTCCGCTCTTTTGCGGACCCGGTTCCGCAACAATTTAAGCAAATACATGCCTAAAATACAACTCAATATTGTTAGGTCTTCAATGGACGACCATCACAGCTTAAACCCGCGAATTGATTTGCAATGTCGCACAGCCTATCTTTTAATAATATTCTGTACAATTTTTGACCTATTTTTTAAACTATAAGAATCGGACAGATCGGGAGACGATAATGCATTGAAAATGTGCTTTACATCATATGTGAAGTTTACTTATCAAAATTATGTAACGAAGGAAACATACGTATAAGAAATACGCATTTAAAAAAGTATCGATAGGGTGAAGTTTATAACGCTTTAAAATAATTCAAATGCACGGCCAACGCTCAATTCTGCGAGTTAAGTATGGTCTTAACACAGCCTTATTTTTAACATAATTCGCACATTTCCCGACTCATTTTCCAGAATGATAGGCGTTGGACACATCGGAAAATAATATTATATAATTAGGAGTATTATGCTTTTTATCGAATACGAATGTGTCTTCAAAAAATTAAATGATGAAGAAAGCACTAAGTGCTAGAAATACGCTGTGAAAACATGTCGCGTCATAGCGATGGTGAATTTTTTATTGCTTTCCTCTGTTTCAGCGACCCACTTCCATAATTATCTAAGCAAACCATGTCCTACATAAGAGTCAATTTTTTTTTTTTGCTACTGTCCTTCATCATGGTTTCTGTCAGTAGGTTTTTAGAAATTGTCCAGATTTTGGTAGTCGGCGAAATCACTAGAGAAGCGAAATAGGCAATTTTGGCTTGAAAATCTAGCATGATATTAATTTTGAAACAAGCCGTTAATGTGAACCTCTCAAGCTTTGAAAGCATCATAAGAAAGCAACAACTTTTACTTATATATCGTTTCAGTTATCAAATCTGCCACAAAGAGCTTAATACTGTTTAAATCTAGTTGAACACTTCCGATGGGCAATAAGTGCATTTAAATAGGGTTAGAACAGAAATCACTTCAAGTATCGCCTGAAATTGAACGATAGCTTTATTAATTCAAATCCAGACCAAGTCAGTGCAGCAAGGGATCTCTCTGTAGATCTACAAATTTATAAACATCTGCTGTGTTTATTTCAGTGATCTCTTCAAGCTCCCCGAGCAATCTCACATCGCTTCTTTTTATATTCACCGCTTACAGCTCCAGGAAAATACTATTTGTACAATCCAGGAGCTTATTTTTTCAATACTAAACAAATTACTCATTCCAGAAAATCGTGGAATATACACTTATGTAATCAAGGTTAGCTAAAGATTTTAGCCAACCAATTACTCTCACTTATTCTTCCCTTTATGTATGAACATGAAACACCTATCATATCACAAGGATGCCATCCAACAACTGCCTCTAGACAATGTTCTCACACCTTCGAGAACTTTTAAAAAATCACTAGATCGTAAAAGGTTAACAAAGCTGAAACAATAACAGGAATTTTAAAATAAAAATTAATATAACCTAGGCCCTAAAAATTTGACCGAATATTACAAGTAAAAATGGCCAAATCACAATATCAAGCGTTTGAAGTCTAGATCTAAACTCAGTTTATAGCAATCAATTTTGAGTAGGCCTAGATAAGCCCTATTTTAGTTAAGTAGTACTATTTTCATTTTAGCTTTGTTCACCCTTTTAGATCTAGGGATTTCTAGAAGGTTCTCGCTGAAATCAGTTTGACTCATGTGTTATAATGTTAAATTTGTGTGTGGTATCATAAATTAGTGCTTTTCACTAATTCTAATCAAGTGTCACAGTCATGGAGATGAACATTATTTCTCACCCCGCAAAAACCTCAATTTTGTTTCTGAACCAAATCTCATTTAAAAAGAAAAACGTAAATTTTTTATTTAATTAGACAATTATTATACCCTCGATGTCACCCTTATGCTAACTTTTCTTTATTAGTATTGAAACACGATTTATTTTAGAGAAATAAATTAGGTGAAAAATATCAAAGCTAAAATGGTATAAGAATGAAAGTTAAAAGCCACTGACTGTATCAAGCCAAAATGATGACTCAACCATAGATCAATCTGGCCGTGCCATGCCGATCTTTACGGCATGTGTAATGGCCGCGTTTTTCATTGAGTGCAAGACATGAACCATCGTGCCACCGACATTCTAGGAAATGTGACATTTATTTTTTTTAAATCGAGGTTGTTTTTTTTAAATGTGGCATTTGTCTACAAGGAACAAAGAAAGATATATTAAAGATGTATTATTATCCTTATAATCTGTTACATGAATTTGAAATTAAAACTTTCTTTATATATCTTATTCATTGTCTTAAAAAAATTGCAAATTTTAACTCTTTATACTTTTTCGAAACTTAAGCACGCTGAACGCTGAATGAGGCGTTTGTGGCAGTGAACAGAGAATCTGCTTTAAGTTTGCTCTGACCTTTCTGTCACGAGTTCGAGCCCCGCCTCCTGCGCCCTGGTCTGACGGAGGACCTTAAGACTGCGATAACCTTGTTTTGGACTGGCTTTACACAAAAGCAAAAGAAGGAGTTAAAACCTGTCGCAATTGAGGCACTGCATACAGATTAAATTCTATGAACTTTCAGACGAAGGAATTAAGTTGACACTTACCTTACGCAAGTCCTCAAATTGCACCTAGTGCTCTACTTGGGACAAACGTAATTGACACTTTTATATCTTGTGGACAAACATATTGTTGTTTGTAAACAGAAGTAAAATTAAAATATAAAATAATCCAAATGATCGACAAAAAGTAAAAAAGAGAGCATGCTCCCTCTTTGGTGATTAGGAAGACATTCACCAAAAGGAAGCCAAATCAAATTTTTAATAGCATTAGGGATGAGAGCGATTAAAAAATCGGGCATAATTATGAAACATTTATTTCTGTACGATCGTCTCACGCGCGCCGTAACGAATCGGAAAGAACTCAAAATGAGTACGCTTCTCAGAACCAACTAAGGGAGATCTTCAACCAACATCAACAGCAATCACAGAAAATCTCTCTACAAACATACAACAACCGGCTAAGTACCAGAAGGAATAGTTCACAGTAGCTCGGACAAGCCAAATCTATTTTTAAAAGAGCGGACTAACATTGTTATAAAAGCATATCTAGATCTAAGTCCATTTATATTTCACCAAAAAAAAAACCAAATACATGTACACTTAAATAAGCCTACTATAAAATTTAAATACTTTGGAAGATCTTAAACCTCTCAAAAATCTTATTCCTGAAGCGAGCATTCCATGCTGCATAGAACTGTTTGTTTTAATTAAGATCTCAAGCTCGTCTACCCTTTCTATGTGTTTTACCAAAAAGCTTTTTGAGATAATTTCTGATGCAGTCAACATTACTTATTCAAACCTAGTCTAGAAACCATTCACCTACCTTGCTTTACAGATGTTAGAGGACTAAATCCTCAACATTGTACATTTCTTGCGCATATTGAGAAGGACTCTGCAATACATTTTCAAGTCTGGCAAGGTCAAGCGTATCTTGTGACCTGCTCTGACTAGTTTAGGCCAATTCTTGAACGAATTATCTTCCTAGCTCTGTCTCTCTCTCCTCTCTGCTTCTATAATCGTCGTTAATAAACACTGGTTAAAAACACCTTCAGTGGCAACAGATAAGGGAATGCATTGATAGCGACAGTACAGTAAAATTACGTGGGAAAATGTTCCGATTGTGAACACAATGTGATATTCCATATTGGTATATGTAGAAAGAAAACTATAGAAAATACTTTTGAGGCTTAACCAATAATTGTTAAAAGATGTATTTGTGGTTCAAAAGCAAAGCTATCTTGTAAACCTCTGGAAATGTAATTAAAATACAATACTTTTGGATTTCAATCGCGGCTTAGTTTTCGCTGCTCAGCTCCAATGTCGTGATGCTTTTTGACATATATGAGACACGCGATGGAAAGAAAATATGTCCCTATACACTATTAACTTGTATGAACGAGCCATTCATCTTCCCTCGAATACGTTTCTGGTTTTAGTTTGAAGGAAAAGCATCTGTTAACCTTGAAAGAAGACAAGGCCTTTGCGTAAGACTCAATCTAATTCTTTCGTCTTTGAGCAATTGTCAAAAGGTGGACCCCAAAATTGTGTCACGTTTTTACTGCATTTTGAAAAAAGGAATCTCCAATTACAAAAGGGAAAAGCATACTGAGTATCAGAGAGGTAGAACTCATGCACAAATGGATAGCAGGAATGGATCCATTTAAGAAAAATTGGACTGTGTTTCTTCACTTGATGGTTAATTAGCTTAATTTGATGATGGGTGACCGCTTTTTTGGTGATTTTGTCATTATAGCTATCTTCAAAACTTATTTGGTCAATTTAGACAGCAAGGATGCATCAAAGACTGATTTTTTAAACATAAGGCAGTATTCGTATGCCATTACATTCACAAAATCAAAATTTGTGTATTGATGAATTTTCCAAATAGGGCTTATGGAAAATCTTTCGCACATAACTATGATGACAGTCCACGTTTTGGCAAATCCTCTTTTACGGATACCTTTTTTATTGGAGCTTTTCTAAAACATCATTTTCACGATGCCGTCTTTTATATCTCATGTAGAAACTTATCAACACCCTTTCAAAATTAAATGCTCTCATCAACCGAGATGGAAAAAGGAGTAAAAAAAAGAAAAGGTGAAGAAATAGCAAGAAAAAATGTCGAATAAATAAGAGCAAGAAAAAAAACAACAACAAAAAAACCAATAAAATTTAAAAAAACATGTTTTTTTGTTCTTGTTGTTTGAACGATGAAAATGAAATCGACAACACAACAATTGTTGTTTACTATCAACGCTATGTCTCCAAATATCTCTGATACATCTGTAAGGGTTGCCACATTCGCCCTTCATTGTGAGATAAGAGCCGTGCCTATAAATTTTGCTTTTGTAATAGCAGTCTGAAAAACAAAACAAAAAACAAA
>BLXT01004326.1:1701887-1712950 GCA_019648995.1 Plakobranchus ocellatus
CTCTCTCTCTCTTCATCTCTCTCTCTCATTTTCTCAATCACTCTCTCTTTCTTTATTAATATCTATTTCGTTCTCTTTCTAGGCACCTCTCTCTGTTTCTTCATCTTGTGTCTCCTTTCCTCTCACGCACTCTTTCACTATTAATATCTCTTTCTCTCTTTCTTTCCCGATTTGTCTCGATTACTCTCTCCTTGTCTTTCTCACTCTTTAAGTCACTCTTTATATCTCTCTCTCTTTTTCTGTCTCTTTCTTCCACTTTCTCTCTTAACTTTCTCTCTCTCTCTTTCTCTCTCTCTCTCTCTCTCTCTCTCTCTCTCTCTCTCTTTCTTTAGTGTATGATACACGAACGACTATAATCTCTGATTTTATGTTGTATTTTCTGTATTCCGCATAAATAAGAGCGGCAACGGCTATGTAGTGATCTTATTGCCTCTCCAATGACTCCTAGTTTTATGTTCTTTGCTAGTTGTTCTTCATATAGAAATGTTCCAGATAAAGTGCAGAAACCTAATCTTTTTAAAGCCCCTAACAAAACATATACGAAGCACGGATAACCTAGAGATCTCGGGTGGTACAAATAGCCCAAGGTATCATGGTGTCTTCATCTTCTGAAATAAAGCTAAGAAAACGTTTCAGGCCTTTGAAAGCATTTAAAAGTCGATAGTGAGGTTATAAGTCGGATTAGTTCCTTTACATAATAAGATTAGTAAAATTTTACTAGTGTTACATCTACATGGGCTTATATATATATATATATATATGTTTGTTTTTCCATACTTTAAAAGAAATAGATTTTGGTTTCTTCCAGCTGTCATGAAATCTTCTATTATTTGTGCATATGAGATGGTATGCGCGTGTATTGTTGAGCAACAGGCTGGATGGCTGCGACAATGTATATCTTCATAAACAGCCAACTTGTTAAACTGCCACCACTTTCTTTGCAATGTGACATGGAATAATATTAGGACATTCAGACATGCTGAAAAAATTAGATGAATTGGAATTCCAGATGAAAACAAGTAAGTGGGATATATTAAGCTTATTCGATAGAAAATGGACAGCCTGCAGAGAAGATCAAACTCGGTAAGCGACAAATTATAATTCAGTGACAGAGAATATAAAGTTGGAATGCTTGTCCGTAAAGACCTCCCTAATGTTGACATTAGATGCGACCGATCCACACATCAGCTCTATCAGTCTATCTCTACGTTTGAAAGCAAAACAAACCTATATTTATTTATGTATTTTTTTTTATTTAGCTCTCTCCTCTTTTCCGTCCACTTTTCTTTGGAGCTCCTTCTTTAGTATGTCTCATTGAAACCTTAGTTCCCTCTCTATGGCCGAATTAGACAAGGGAATAGACCATCAACTGATAGACGTAGCATTGAATATCAATTCTTTTTTTTTTCCTCTTGTTTCTCATAACTCTGTTTGTTTTTCTTTTTTTTTCTTTTCTTTTTTCATGCCGCTTGTGTCACCACAAAAAGTCGCAATAAACTTAGGGGACGTAAAACAAAGTTGGAATAGATCAGCTTTCAACGAGTCAATAATACTAATTATTGTTCTAACAGAAACTCTTGAAGTTTTTAAGCCGTTGATGAGCAATTGAGGCCATTAGAAAAATGGCGAACAGTCAATATACGCAGGAAGGCTTGTACCTCGTACCTGCAATGTTTATTATGAGAGTGCACAGTTTATACATCTCAATCATCTCGATCTCAGTTAAAAAAAAAGAAGTGTCGTTTTGAAGCGCTGAATGTCCAATAGGATTTTTATATCTTTTCTCTAACATAGTTCTAAGCCTGACGCGCAAAACAATACAAATGAAAGAAGAGAATCAATCTGAAATATGACTTACCGGTACGTTTTCATCCAGCCAATGCAACCTTTTTCCTCCACGTATATTGCGTAATCCAATCCAAATGGGATTTTTATTATTATATACGAATTTCTCTGTAAAGGAAACCAATAAGAAAATGCCAAATGAATAGATCGAAAAATCATCTATGTAAGTAATGTAGCTGTGGCCTCCTGCATTTGCTCCTTGAATGCAGATCTATAACCTGCACCATTATATTAGCTTAGATTTAAGCGCATTTTTTTCTTGTTTTTTAAATTTAATACGTGTAATCTCCATTTAAACATCGGTTTGCTCTAACAGTTGGGATATTTCATTCGTTCAGGTCTAAAGCACTTTTTAAAACGAAGCTAGATAAAGACAAACCAAACGCCTTGCTGATTTTCATCATTTCGCTTAAACATAATATCTGGAACGCAAAATTTATGCACCAAACTTTTAATGCTGTTTTTCCAATTGTACTCAAAATTCTGTAAGGCACTGTTGTTGTTTCCACTATGCGATTAAATCTTTGAAGAAGAAAATGAGTGTGCTGGAATTTTAAAGCTATTCACAATTGAGCTACGCCAAAAAGTAAACAAACTAGGAAATCTTAAAAAACAAAAAAAAACCACACAAAACTTAGAACAAATATAATATATATATATACAAATGAGCTAGGCCGAAAATTAAACGAGCAGGTTAATCTAAAAAACCGCATGACTCAGAAATATGAAAATTGACAGGAAGGTGCATACAAATATGCCCAGTACTAAATGGGTCCATTATCTTTTTTTTTTAATCCAAGACAGCATTTTGTGGAAAAGGGGGAGTAGAAATTTGAACAATCGTGAACGATTGAAATTGGAACAGCTATCATGTTTCTGAGTTTTCTAGTTTAGCTCTATCGTTAAAAGATAAAGGGACACTTCGATCGGCATCTCATTTTACATCTTTATTTATACTATGGCACCTCACTTTATTTCACACGGCGCGCATTATATTTATATCTTGATTCTGAGGTTAAATTAGATTTAGATTTGCAAAGCGAAATCTCATGTCGACACTTGGATTATTTGCACTATACCTACCCTCTTTTTCTCTCTGTATATTAAAATATTTCTCTCTCTCTCTCTTTTGAAATACGCTTGCGGTTGCTTTCATACGTTCGTAGAACGGGTTATTCAGCTACAAGTTCTTGAAAGGGATATAATTTGAGAATTTTAATAAGCTTCGTTTTTCTAAACATCTATTTGTGTACTTTGAATTTAATGTTACGTAAAACTCCAGAGCCACAGAACAGAATGATTTCAAACTTTGTATGAAAGGTTAGCTGTGGTGTATGTTTTGTTTTTGTATTGTTTCCTAAAAATCTAAATCAGAAATTTATGATCAGCCATGTTGTTAACAGAGCATTTGAAATCCATAAATTTCCGGTTTATAATTGAGGCCATAGAGATGCACTAACCAATAGCTTGTATTCAGGGCTGCATTGCAGTCTAGATGGTAGTTAGATATCTAAATCGTGTGTCATTGCCTTACTAGAATTACAGATCTAGTATCAAGGCCTAATTAAAAAGGCCTTACTAGGCTTAAAGATCTAAATTCAAGGTCTAACTATAGCTTTAAATCCACGAGAATTTAGTTATAAAAAAAAGCAGGGATTCATTACTTGAATCATTCAGGATTTTTACGAAACATAACATTCAAAATACACAAACATGTAAAATATAGATAAGGGAACACCTCGGCGTCTCATTCTATTTCATACGACGTGCATGTTATTTAGATCTAGATCTAGATTCTAGCTTCCCTTAGATCTAAAGGTTTTAAGCGACATCTCATGTGAAAATTTGGATTATTTGTATTATACCTATTCTCTTTCTCTCTGCCTCTCTCTCTCTCTTTTTCCCTCCTTCCCTCTTTCTTTTCTTTGAATCACAGTGTTGCGTTCGCAGCAATAGTATAAAGTTGCCAAATAAATATTATATTAAAAGCAAAACAGAACTCACAAAGTTAATTAATGATAAAGTAAAACATTCAGAAATATAAGCTTCATCAGTGGAAACATAAAGTAGAATGGCGACAAATTAAACACTATAGTTACAGGCCAAAAAAATAGTGTACGCAAAGTATTGCTTAATCAGACGTTAATTAATAAGCAGTCTTTATGAAGTGAAAACCAAATAATAATTTTAAAAATAGGATAGAGAGATAAGAAAATTGACAATTAAATCGCACAGAAATGCAAGAAAAGTGGTGTATAGTGCAAGATACATCCAGTTGTATTTTATGAGAGAAAAAAAAGAGAAAAATGTACTAGATTCTTTATAGAGATGTCCAGATAATGGTTATAGGCAATATTTGGTCTTTGACATTGAGACCTTGCGGTTCCAATGTTTTAAGAGTGTATACCAATGGGTTTCTTTGTTGAGTCTGTTTATGGTGTTGGAAGGGGAAAAACGAGCAATTCCTATTATATTTACATGGTCAATAATATGGTCTCGAAGGTTGAAATGCCTAGCACATTTGTGTCTTTGTCGTTTGTGATGGTAAATCTGTGGTGTGTAGAGCGTGCTCTTAATGTTTGACCTACATTATTGTTTATTGCATTTGATACATATGATGAGGTAAATGATGTTGTGACAGATGCAAGGTAAACTAGATGACATATTATACGCGGTGTTTATGATGAGTATTTGACATATGATGTAGTCGTAGTATTTCTTTTTTTTCTCATTTCTTGTGCTCTTTTTCATCTTTTTTGTGAATGTTTTTTTCCATGACTTCATTGAGTGAATTTTTCATTTCTGACCATAATTCTTCTACTTTTGAGATATTATTTAGAGTCTCATATTTGTTATGCACAGCTATAGCATTTTTGCTTCTTAGTTTTTCATCAGATTTAAATAAGTCCATTTGGAATTTAGGATTAGTCTTCGCCCAATCCTAATTTCTTAACTTTTATCTGAAATTTACACATTAGTGGAATATGATTTGATTCACTGTCGGCTCCCGGCAATGATTTCGATATTTTGATAGCGTTTCGGAATCGTTTCCGGATGAGAATGTAATCTATTTTGTCTTTACTTCTATCTCCGGGGCTCTTCCAAGTCCACTGTCGCCTAGGGTGGTTTTGATACCAAAAATTTGTGATGGTAAAATCATTGATTTGGCATCATTCAATTAGACTTCTTTCACGCTCATTTACAGCCCCTTTGCCACTGGGCCCAACAACATACGCGTTTTTATGCATAGAATTCGCAAGAATCTAAGACCAGAAATATCTCCAAATCAGTTTGGCTTTATGCCTGAAAAAGGGACTAGAAATGCAATATTCACTTTGGCAATGCTTATGGAAAGGTGTATAGAAATGCAAAAAGATCTCCACCTCTGTTTCATTGATTATTTTAAGGCCTTTGAAAAAGTAAGACATGTAGAGCTGTTTCGTAGGCTAGAAAAATTAGACATCGATGGGAAAGATCTGAGAGTAATTAGAAATTTATACTGGGATCAGACTGCATCTGTAAGAATTGACAGAGAACATAGTGATTTCAAACCCATCAAAAGAGGTATGAGGCACGGATGTGTAATGTCTCCTGTCTGATCTTTTTAACTTATATATGAAAAAATCTTAAGGAATCTTGATGGTATTTCAGGCTTAAAAATAAATGGACAGAGCCTTAATAATCTCAGGTATGTAGATGATACAGTTTTAATAGCAGAATCTTGCAAACAACACCAAAAAATTCTAGATACTGTAATTTTAGAGAGCGAAAGAATGGGCCTGTCTTTGAATGTAAAAAAAAACCGGAATGTATGGTCATCTCAAAGAAATCCTCTAATCCCAAGCGCCTTTGCTAACCCCCGTTAGCAAAGGCGAAAAAAATCAAGCAAGTTACAAAATTAAAAAATCTAGGTTACATGATAACATCAGATGGCAGATGCACAAGTGAAATAAGTAAAAGAATAGCCATGCCCAAAGATACATTCCAAAAATGAAACATACACCGGCAAATAGAAACAAAAGTATGACAATCAAAATACGGGTAATTAAAACTTAATAATGGTTAGTACTTTTGTATGGTAGTGAGCGTTGGACAAAAAACAAAGAAATAGAGAAAAAATTAGAAGCAGTAGAGATGCGGTTCATCAGAAGAATGATGATTATATCAAGGACAGAGAAAAAAGCCAATGAATTGGTACTGAAAGAGGCTAATCTCGAGCGATCACTGATGAAAACCACAAGCCAGAGGCAACCACAGTTTTTAGGCTATATTTGCCGACCCAAGGGTTTAGATCACTTAGCAATCACTGGAAAGATTGAAGGCAAACACAGTAGAAATAGATAAAGAATAACTTTTATTGAAAATCTTAAGTCATGGGCAATAAACAAGGGTAGCAATAACAACTTGATAAGGTTAACTGAGGATAGGTTTGAGTGGAGGAAGGTACCTGATAATGATGATGTAGTCGTAGTGTCTGCATGTTTTGCATCTACCTACATTACAGCATTCAAAACCTAAGTTTGTGGCCCTTACAATTGTTTTGGAATGAACTAATGTGTCCTCAATGTTTGGGGTCTACGGAAGGCTAACATATCAATTCAGTTGCTACTGTATCCTTTGGATCCTAAATATAATATTGTTTGTCGTGTTTTCTGAGTAGTGATTCTGCCCATGTTTTATTATACTAACAGCAACTAATGGAATATGTGCATGATCCTCTGTAGGCAAACATAAGATACCCATTCTCTTGTGGATTTTATTGGGACGCGTAAAAATTTTTTAACGCATTTTTTTTTTTTTGCATTAGCTCAAGTAAAGTAAGGAAGAAACAGCTCTAAAGTTAAGGGATGTTCAGAAAACATTATTTATATTTTCGCATATTCTGTCGCCCTATTGAAAAATTGGAGTATTCATTGCAGTGATATAGACAGAGATATGTATCTACTCAAAAATGCTTTCTTTAAACCGCTCATAAATGATCAGCATTGCAAGCTAATCACTCCCATCCATCCCCAACCCCAGTACATATCACCTTTACAGACCACTTAAGAGCTCAAATTTATCAGTCCAAAAAGTCTTTCATTGAATTTTAGATTTCAATTTATAGTGACTATTACAGTATTAGCTGCAGTCATCATAGAATCGTAAAAAGTAATGAGCGAATATCAACGTCAATTTGAAACGCATAAAAATGTGCCAAAACTTTTGAATTAAGCACATGAACCAAACAGGCAAACTGTAGTTAAACTTTTTTTTTCTATAGTTGCTCTTCTAACCTTTAATAAAATTCGACATGTCCTTGTCGCGAATGGTCACTAGGTCTCCGCCAGTGCTCTTGCATGCTTGCCTGGCGTCATACCAGGATTTTTTTTTATTATCAAATAACTTAACGCAATCTCCAGCACCGGGTGTGAGTTCCCATCCATAATCACAGGGAAGCACTGGGGAGCAAAGATAGAAGTCATTAAAGTATGCCCAAACGACTGTACAATATCTTATGCGTGCGCACGTTGGACAAAAAACTCCTATTCTTCTTCGTGACGAATGGCTTAAAGCTGTTTAATCATATATCTAGTTGAGAACTGCCAGTGACACTATGTTCTTTAAAATAGACTAAAGAACAGAAATCCCTCTAAGTCTTTCCGAAAATAGAACAAAAAGTTTACTTAGATCAGAAACAATTTTAGAGCAGCAATTTAACTTCTAAAATTAGACCTACAAGTTCTCTAACCGCAGCGGTTTATCACTCAACGATCTCTGATAGCTCTCCCCAACGATCTCACAAACAACTTTATATATCTACCGCCCACAGCTTCGAGAAAATAATGGTTATTCAATGCATAGGCTAATGAGTCCAAGAAACACAAGGGCGGCTTGGACTCTGATTGGAAATCTAACATTTTTCTGTTTCTCATTTGCCTTCTAGTATAAAAAATCTATGTGAATGTCTATATGACCATGTAAGGTCGGTCAGCCTCTGCATTTCTCGCATGCTTTTTCACCCATTTTCATTGAGTTTGTTGATTTTCTCCCCATTTCAATTTTTAGTTTGCTTGCCATCAAATCCATTGGGCAAGATAACTTTCTACTTCTCTTAAAGTCAATCCCTTCTCCACCATCTAGCTGTTTACTTTATACAGTTTTACAGTATTTTCTTGTGTTTTCCTCTTTCCTTTACTAAATGCACCTTTTTTGTTTCTAATGCATTAGACTTGGTTGAACATGCAATTTTTGGTTTCTTTCTGTGCCTATCTTTCTGTATGAGTATATCGGTGTACACACACTCTCTAGCTTCTCTGGGTTTTTTTTTTCAATTTGTTCATCTGGTCGAGCGTTTTAGCTTTTTTTTTTTTGTTTGTTTGAAATTGTATTTGGTTTGTAAAATAGACACAGCCACCATCTCTGTTCAACTACATCTCGCGGTCTACCTGAAAACACAGGCACGTATGAATGTTGTACTGCAAATGAACAGGTGGCAGGGGCGCGCTGCGCATTAAGACGACCTAGCTCTGTAACCAACCACACAAGCGACACAAATAAAGTAAAAAAGTGAAGTTGCTTTGCCAAAACCTTTTATTCTGAAAGGGGATCAAAAGACTCAGCGACAAAATTGATTGTCGGCGATATGCCTATACGCTGTAGCAATGCAAGCTTAGAGGGCAATTTATCTAGACTAAAGCAAAGGTTAGACGAAAACCGTAATGGAAAAATGCTATTCGAAAAATTATTTAATCGAGTTAAGTTAAAAATACTGGCCAATCAAACTTTCCCCCTTTTCACATAAACTTGACACACCAACCATGGATATCATCTAACTACTTCAGGTAAACAATGTTCCTACATCTCCAAGAACCTTCTAGAAAGCCTTAGATCTAAAAAAGTAAACAAAGCCAAGACCTAAATAGCACCACCAAACAAAAATAGGTATAATCTAGGCCTACTCAAAATCTAACCAATTAACAAGGCCGAATCACAATATAAGCCGTTTTGAGTCTAGATCTGAATTCAGTTCCAATTGTCACACTCTCCCTCATCCTCCAGTTACTTTGCTGACATATATAATATGCACCGTTCACGTATGAACAAAACGGTCACTTTGCTTCAGTTCGAATAAATACTGTTGAAGTACTGACTGCAAGGTTACTTTTTTGTTAAAATATATTTAAATAAATCTGCAGTACTAAGAGGAAGGTAACTTTGCTTAAATATCAATAAGTGCTATATAGTGTGCTTCATCACCTGTTTCGTAAAGAAAATCAAAACTGCAAAGAATTCGGCCACACATGTAGTTGCTTGAAAAGGACTTGGGTCCAGAATCTACATGATTGAATGCAAAGCCAAATACGTACATCTGAAGCAAGATATTGATTACTATTGCGTTATGTATAGACAGTGCATAGCGCTTTATTACGAAATTATAAAAATGAATGCAAAAGTTATTTGTAAAGTTAGAAATTTCATTTGATGGCAGCTATGTTTATCCACGACTTAAATGATTTTGTGAGATTTGGTTTTGAACATAAACAAGGTGATATCAGGCTTGTAGGCCCTTGATAGGCCAAGGCATAGATGGCCTGCTCTAATTCGAACCCTCGATAAAAAGGTCGCTTCATATGAGAGGCGGCTTCATTACTCATTTGCCACCAACGTCCATATTTGGTGGGGCTATCTGAAACGATACCTTTTCTATCTTAGTTTATAATTCATCCAAATTTCAAAAGTGAGACAAAAGTGCGTTTAAGATGGAATAAAAAACAAATCTCACATGCTTGGGTCTTGGCAAAGAAAGTCGTGAATAAAATGGTCCAAACAATCAAGAAACAACACTTCCCGAACGTCGCCATAGCTGATGCTGATGGTCTGAAATCTCATAGATCATAGATCTAAGATAACAGAATTTGTCTACGTTTTAATGAATATTGACTTTGTGTCGTCAGGCCTGTTATACAAGTGGCACGTACGACACCAGTATTGATTTTTGTCCCACACACATCAACAACCTACGCAAAAATATTTATGTTCTAGCTATTTGAAAAGCTCCTCGAGCCTTAGTGACAGTTTTATCAGGTTTCCATTACTCCCGATTTTCTGTCTTTTACAATTTTGGCATTTCAAGCTCCGTGCAGGTTGCAAGATTTTTTATATGGCGTCCACAACTAGTTGGTCTCAGGCTGTCAGGCTCCCGTCAGCCCAGGGCGCGTGTGGGGGCTCGAACCCGCTACAGACAGGTACCTACAGATCTCAGGACGGACTCACTAGCCACCGTGCTCCCTACACCCCCAAACTCCGTGCACTGCCTCTGGACAAAAGAAAAAAACACTTACATACGCCATATCAAGCATAATACTAGGTGTTCTTTTTATATATCTGCAGTACTAGCAGAACGGTAACTTTGCTTAAATATCAATAAATGTTATTTAGTGTGCTTCATCACAAGTTTCGTAAAGAAAAACAAAACCCTAAAAGTATTCGGCCAAAAAAGTGGTTGCTTGCAAAAGAACTCGGGTCCAAAATCAACATGATTGAATTCAAAGCCAAATACGTACACTCAGATGCAAGATATTGATTACTATTGCTTTATGTATAGAAAGTGCAAAGCGCTTCAATAAGAAATTCTGAAAATGAATATATGAGTTTTTTGTAAAGTGAGTTTTCATTTGATGGCAGCTACGTTGATCCACGACTTAAATGACTTTGTGAGATTTGGTATTGAACATAAACAAGGTGTTATCAGGCTTTTAGATCCTCTGTAGGGCAAGGCATGGGTGGCGAGCTTGAATTCGAGCCCTCGATAAAAAAGAAAGGCCACTTTATATGATATCGCGGCTTCGCTATCCATTGTAGCACTAACGCCGCTTATTTGGTGGGACTATTTGTTACGAAAACTTCTCTATCTTAGTTTATAAAATATCTAAATTTTAAAAGTGAGACTAAAAGTGAGTGCGTTTAAGATGGAATAAAAGCAAATCTCACCTGCTCGAGTCTTGGCAAATGACATAAATTTTTTTTCGTTATATAAAACATAAATTTTGGAATACACACACACACACACACACATATATATATATATATATATATATCTTTTTTATAACGAAAAAAAAGTTATATCAGTAAAAAAAATCTGGAAAACCCTGCACATACACATACATACATTTCATACACACACTCACACACACACATACTTGTGTGTATGAAAGGTATATAGTGAGAGAGAGGGA
>BLXT01004326.1:1767375-1777866 GCA_019648995.1 Plakobranchus ocellatus
GAGAGAGAGAGAGAGAGACAGAGAGAGAGAGTAAGGGAGAGAGAGAGAGAGAGGGGAAGGGAATGTGGAGGGGGAGGAGGAGGACAAAAAAATTTCACAGGTCAAGTTTAAACATTAGTTTAGGCTTTAAGAAGTTACAAAGAGACTCTTATCATCTAAACATTTCTTTCATTAAGACTGTTGATATGTTTCTCAATCTGTAAGATTTTGACCTAGTGTCTGGATCTAGACTGACGGACCTTTGTTTATCAAAAATGCCTTCTGGGTATAAATTAGTAAAAAAAAAAAAAAAAAAAATACAGCCACTAACTGAATTGAGATCTAGATTTACATTGAAAAATCTTGTCAGCTAAAAATTGTATTCTTCCCGCAGACTCAGCAGTACAATATTCTCCAGAAGTGACTGCCCTTGCATAAACATGTACATAGATACAATACATAGACATGTATAGATACATGTACACATACATCCAATACACATATACAGATACATGTACACATACACATAAACCTACATACGCATATAATTGAAGTATCTAAATAGTATGAACTGTATCATAAATGTGAATTATTTTGTTTTTAAAATTCATTTATAACCCCTTCACACTCTCTCTCTCTTACTCCCTGAATAAAACCCTCTCAAATAGATCAATTTTGCCAGTTGTAATTAAGCAGCAAGGTAAAGAAAAAAACAATTATAGCTTTCAAAAAATAATTAAGTATCTGTATCATTACAAACAATTTCATTCTTGATTTTGCACTAAAATTATCCAGCTTTGCATACAAAGGGAATACATCCCATGGTATTATTATTAAAAAAAAAAAAAAAAAAGAACAAAGTGAAAATTTCAGTTAAAGAGATGCGACCAGTTTCTTCCAAAAAAGTTGGAAAATTACTAAGTTGGAAACCAGGGGCTCAGCTCTTTTGATTGGGGTCTAGGGGGCCAATGCCCAGGGCAAAACGGAAGAGGTTCAAATGTCATATTTTCAATTAAAGTAGGAAAAGTTGCATCCCTATTATTACCTGTATTTTAAGCATTGCCAAAAATTCTTACCTTGAACAAAAACAATTTTTCATTAAAAATGAAAGATCTTTGAAAATTTTTGGGAAAATTAAACCGCTCAGTGCCTTCAGATTTTAACGACTGCACTTTGATTGGCTTAGATTCAGCCAAGACTTGGAAATACTTATGAGGCAAGTGATGCAAAGAAAACTCCCTTTTTCACATGATTTAATGGTTGAACTTTGAATTTAAGTTGATTTATTTAAGCAATCTGGACATTTCATGATTTCTTTCGTGCATTTTTGGGAGTCTTGCTGCTCTTACTTTTTACATTCAAATAGATGAGGCTAATTTTGAAAAATGTAATGTATGTACATGAGCAATTGCCAAAAGTTGGATGCCAAAAGTGTTTCACTTTTTTTTAAACTGCATTTTGAAAAATACCTATACAAAATTCAAAAAGGTGATTGATTACCAGTGAGGTACAATTCATGTAAAAATTTAACATCTGCAGTAGATCCAGATGAAAAAAGTTGGATTGTGTTTCTTTGAGTTATGGTTGATGAACTTAAAGCATCACTATATAATGCCACTACACTCACAAACAATTGCCTTGGTGCACAATATTATTTTTAGGATTTTTCCTGAACTTGAATTGTGACTCTAGCCACGAGTGACTATTGTCCAGTCAAGGCTACTGAGGTGTTTCTATAAGATCTATATAAAAACCTCAGATTCCATAGAAAATTAACAGCTATTAATATTAAGGTTTATAATTTCACAGATTGATTTGTCAATTTTGCTTGCTGATAATGTATGATCAGATTATTTAAGTTTTGAGGTTAGATCTACAATTGCTTGCTAAGCCGACTAGTTCCATTTTCAATAATACTGTTGCAATGCATCATATTAAGCAATAAAAAAACTGATCTGATCTTGCGCTCTAATACATGTTTCTAAATCTAGCCTACGATATTTTAGGGTGAATTACAATCTAGGCTCTGATTTTTTTTACAAAGATGTTTTCCAAAAGATGAGCTGAATTACTGGCACACTGAGCTAGTGCTTAGATAGAAAAATGCAGTAACGTCTAACTCACCCAAAGCCCGGAACCTGGTGATGGCTGGTAGTTACGTTGCATGGCAACAAGGCAATAAGATTTACGCTTTGGAAGGTTTAATTGTGTCTATTCTGGCCAGTAGAAATCTTTTGAACATAACAATGATTACAACAAAAAAAAACAACCATATTTTGGCACACCTTCTCATAAATAGGCCTAGGTCTATAAAAATTAAAGCGATCTATGGATAGGTCTATAAAGCGATCTATGGATAGGCCTAGATCTACATATAATATAAGGATCTGGAAGAGTTGCGTTTTTACATTAAATAGTTTCTTATAATCGTTTATATATATATATATATATATATATCTCTTTCTCTAACGATTCTAGAAACTAACCCCTCACCCCCAATCTATTGTATCTCTAGGCTGGGCCTACTTTTTTAAAATTTGGAGTTAAAAATTGGCCTACATACCGCAACATGAGCTTTCAATACAGAAACTGCACCTCTACATCCAAAGGCAGTCTCATCCTCAGACTTGTAATAACTGATGGTGCTGTCTTTCAACACAATATAACGATCCTGCCAACCATGCAAATAGTTTGTCCATTTGCACAAAGTGCCCGACAGTTCGGGCAGTGGCTCTTCATCATCTTCAAAATCGTCTTCGTCATCAGATAAGCTTAAAACGCCAGCGTGTGCTTCATCGGACATGATTACTAGAAAACTTTAAATCTGCATAAAAATTTAACGTTTTGGTGAATTTTTTGTACATATAAATCCAGAAGCAGTGGTGGAACTGTGATCAATTGTTTTTGTTTATCCCTTTTGACACCTCTTCGTCAGCCATGTTGGAATTTGCCATGGATGCCACTTAAGAATAGGGAGTGTATGCCAGAAACTAATAGGTAGTGTGACATCAGTGGTAGCCAAAACAATTAATGATAAAAGAGGTTTACTAACTGGCAATGTAAAAAACAACAACAAATGCAAGGGAAGTCACTTCTAATGAATTTCGTACTGCTGAATCTGCGGGAAGTGTAAAAAAATTTTTAGCTGACAAGATTTTTCAACATAAATCAAGATCTCGACTCTAGATGTACTGTCCCAACTTGATCTCGATAAGATCTAGCTCCAGGCCCGTAAGTGTTTATGGGACATGCATAGAATGTATGCAATACTTATATTATTAATATTGATCTGCGACTAATCTAGATCAGATCAATACATTTCGTTGATAATTTGCTGGCACTGTTGTCATCAATCATAATAGAAAATGTTTTAAAAAATTGTAAAGGGTAGAGTCTCTAGAGTCTAGTCTTGACGTTGGAACAGTTTTCCACAAAAAAAGTTAGGCAGGCAAAGTAAATCTATTAAGAAATCGTGAATAAGACTAAGGTAGGATATAATCCTCATAGAGATGATCAATAAATGTATACTGTCTCATTTGATTTGGCCATTGAGAAAAAAAAATAGAACAAGAAACCATATATATCGATTTGGTTTCCTTTGCTTTACCAAGAGCTATTTAAAACAAAATTTCTCTTCTCAGTATTGTAGAAATTTATAATTAACATACTTGCTTATTAACAAGCAAAGCATTATGAAAATGATTTATTGGGAATTGCTTAGCTGCATAATAATCTAAACAATCTCACATGCAGGACGACAGTTAGAATTTGTTCAAAATTGCGTACAAAATATAAACTCATTGGATTCTTTTTACACACCTACTGCAGCGAAATGAAGAGCACTATTGACAGTGTGAAGTCTATGGACGATAGTGCTCTTCATTTAGCTGCAGCAGATATGGATGGCTATTTTTGCAAAAAAAAAAACTTCTGTGAAAATAGATTTTGGAGTACATAATATCTCCGCAGTCAAGACAAAAAAAAAAGATGAACAGGGGGCTGGCTCATAGAATGCATTACTTTTTTCTTCAAAGAACTAGCTCTCTGTAATCAGACATTTTAAAAAGCGTTGATAAAAAGCAGGTAGGCTTGAAAGTAATGTATGGATGTGGGTCCAAGTCTGGTGCATTGAGCTACTGCAGTGCATCACGGTTAGTTGACCTAGTGTATAAGGTAGCCTTTCAACTCAAGTCACTATAAAAAAAGTTAGAGGCTATTTTCTGATAATTAATAGAGTCAGATCTTCAAGTAAGCGCTAGATCATGGAAACTCGTGATGCTGATTTTGCATGCTTTTAACTCTTTAACCAGTTATTTTTTAACTCATCTTTTTTGGGTTTTTCTCCCTTGTAAACAAGGGTGTATTTTTAAAATGCCCATAAATCACTCAATTTTTGTTTCAGCTTATTGTCCAATACACCAATTGAAAGGGAAAAGAACATAGTAAACTGTGAAAGCAAAATTATATAACTTTTTCTCGTAATGCTGAGTTATTGTGTGAGTGCAAAAAGTGGTAAAAAGTGGTCATGTACGGTGAGAGCGTTTTTGACTGGATAAGCGGTTAGTTTGAGAAACGCTCTGAGCTTTTCTGACTGGTTAAAGAGTTAATTTACCTTTATAAAATCTAATAAAATAGTGAGTGTGTACACCATCGGCTCAAGTAATAAATATTTCAGTATTTATATTTTCAGTCATGTGCACAAGTAATATATATATATATATATATATATATATATATATATATATATATTTCAATACTTATATTTTTATAAATATTTATATTTTTTCAATGACTTTGATGAGATTAGGTGATCCATTCAAGATTCATCTGCGTATGGCTTCACATTTAAACTGATCTTTGAATAGACATAGATGACACTTGCATATAGAACTTACAGTTTGATTGCTTTGTTGGGGATGTCTTTCCTAGCAATGTTTTAGTGTAGATTTTTTTTCTCTGAAACCTATTATTTTGTATTTCGAATCATAAGACACCCAAGGGTGTATTTTTAAAATTTGCAAATTTTTGTTTTCTGTTGAAGAATATTTGTATTCATGTGTACATAGTTTCCAAATTCAAACAAAAATATCATCCACGGATGCAACGTTCAAATTATTGCAATCATTGTTCTTAACATTTTCCTTCTCTGCACAGTGTGTCTGAAAAAGTATGGGTTTGCTGGTTTTGTGAATGGAACCCAGCCAAGAATGGAGCATTTGCACAGAAATTAATTCAGAGGGTATTGATTTTGTAGTCCCAGATTCGCTTAGCCATGAGTCTTTTCTAACTGCTCACTCTAGCAGGAATCTCCCTGGACTGCAGAGTCATCCAGAGGTTTGTGAATTGTCAATTTGCGCAAATGGTTTCTTGTGTTTTATAGTTTTGGACATTTGTAGAAAAAAAAGACATCTATAAATTTTAACTTAGGCTTTAAAACAAAAAACATTTTTGGTTTTCAGAATGTAATTTTTCTTCGCTGTCTTTGCTGTCGACTTAAGACATTTGAGGGTGTTGCATATGAGTGTTGCTGATGTGCCTCACTAAGCGTAGGCCCACACTGGAGGCAGCAGTTCACGTGTCCAACAATACATGTGTTGTAATACTCTCTTTCTTTGGTGGGAGCGCACACCAAGTCGGCTACTTGTCGAAGCGTTAGAGCTATCTTTTGTGTTTTACAGCCTGGTCTTACGTCAATGGCTCTGTTGGATAAGGGAAAGAGGGAAGCCATTACGTGACCACGAATATTTCTACTGACCGTTGCTGTGCGATACACAGAGCTAATTTGTCAGTGGGTAGCGCACAGTAACTGCGACATCAGTCCTCCAAGTTAGCCATGACAAATCGCGTCCCCTCCAGTGTGGGCCTACGCTAACTTGTGCCAGTTTATCTATGCTACAAGTCCCTCATGCAGCATTGATTTGTTGGCCTTTCATTTGTAGATATGGGGGAGGAAGCTTTGTGCTTTTTAAATGCAAAAACATTTGTGGAACTCTGTCAAAATGCCAAAGTCTGCAGCATTAATGGGCTTTGTTGAACATTATGCTTTTCTATATCCCTAAAAGTGATTAATATGGTCATGTGATGGTAGGACAAGAAAATTCCCAACTTGTGTTTAATCATGCGAGCTATGTGGGTCAAATTTAAGGACTTTTCTAAAGATTACTGTAGATTTGTAGGTAGCAAACCCACCCTAAGATTTGCCAAGACCTTTCTGTAGCAGGTTCAACCCCTGTAACCGGCACTCTGGCCTGACAGAGGGCCTCAAAGCCTGAGATCATCTTGATATGGACTGGCTGTACACAAAAACCCAAACCCTTGCAGTAGATTTTCTAGCTACTTCTCGAGTAAGTAATAGTACCACAATTTTTTAAGCAGCACATTGTCGGGGCAAGTTGATGGTTTTAAAAATAAATTTACAGCCATCAAGACTTTAAAAATTACCATCATAACTTTTTTTACAGCTTCATTTCATTATCAATTTTTCCCCTGATGGAGAAGTCAATTGTGCATTATGGAATTATAACATGTCATTACAGAGCCAGTCAACATGACTTAAAGATTTTTTTATAAATATTTAATTTCTAATAGTTGAATGCAGTGAATTGATGAATTTGTTCTGTATGTGAAAAACATAAATTTGAGGTCAAGACTTTTTACCAATTTATTCATAACTCAAGATCTCTTAATGATTTCTTTTCTTTCTGTTAGCTGTGTGTCTGTTTGGTTTTTTTTTTTCTTCTTATGAATATTTTATTACTAACTTTCCATGAGTCTTCACAACTTTACACTCAAAAACCAATAAAGTTTTAAGACCAGTCCTAAAGAGACTGATAATGATATCAAAGTTTTGTTTTTTTTTTAAGTTTAAATCTCATATTCTGGCTCAGAATCAATATAGCCCGAGATCTGGTTTTCTCCATTGCACAACTCACAGGGTGAAGTCTCATAATGATTTTAAAAGATAATATCTAATTTCTTTTTTTTTCAGTCTGTTTCTCCTGTTCTATTTGATTGCAATGAGGAAAACCCTATCAAAATCATGGCGTCCGACAAACATGGTAATGTTTTTTTTTTTGTTCTTATTGCTGTTTTTAAACAATAACTTAGTATTTATTCTCTCTCTCTTTTTCTCTCTTTGTTTCTTTCATTCTCTCTCTCTCCTTTCTCTTTCTCTTCCTCTCTCTTTATCTCTTTGTTCCTCCTCTATCTCCAACCCACACCTACTCTTTCTCCCTCTCCTCCCCGACTTCTGTCAGGATCTTTAAAATTCCCTGACTTCAATCTGTTCTTTTGTTTGAAAATGTGCTGTTTTGGAACTTTTCTTTCTTTTTCAATATTTCATACATTTTGTTTTGTTTTTCTTTATTTATTTTTGTATTATCATTGCTGTTACTGTTGTTGATGTTTTCATTGCATAACCTGATAGAGACTGCAGTCAAAATTGCTTTGTCTTGTATCCTGATCCTTATTTTTGTTTGTTCTTTTTTGTTTCACATTACTCTTTGCAACCCTTACATATTATTATAATTGCAACCCTTACATAATATTATAATTATTTTTTATTATTATTTTTTTTTTTGCTTTGAACTTGGAGTAAAATAACAAGAATGAGAAAGCCATCATAAAAATTTGTCTTTTTTTTTTTTTTTTTTTTTTTTTTGTGAAACTTACGAAATTCATGATGGCAGATTGTCATGATTAGTGAAATATAAATCAAGAAGTCTTAAAGATTGAATTTTTTTTTCTTTTTATATTATACGTAATATATTATTTTTTATATGTGTCAAGTTTGAATTTGCATTGTGATAAATCAATCGATTTACACTTGCATTGTCCAGCACTTTTTTTTAAACATACAGTTTTATAATATGCATGTATGTATCTTTCTATCTATCTATCTATCTATCTATCTATCTATCTGTCTATCCATCTATCTATCTGTATATCTTTATATATATATATATATATATATATATATATATATATGTATCGTTCAGTGGTTTTTAAGAAATCATTTTTTGTTATAATTTAAAATCACATCTTTTTTCGCAGGTAAAAACCCTTTTGCTGTTGAGAGTGAAATGGAAACAGACCCTGCTGATGCACTGGTAGCAGATACTGCCAGGTAATTCTTCATCTGCGTTATTTATTATGGATTTGGCATTTTCTTAGCTAATTCTTATCATCTCTTCATCAGCCTTATTTATTATGGACTTGCCATTTCATTAGGTAATTCTTATCGTATCTTCATCTGCATTATTTATTATGGACTTGGCATTTCATTAGATAATTCTTATTGTATCTTCATCTGCATTATTTATTATGGACTTGGCATTTCATTAGGTAATTCTTATCGTATCTTCATCAGCATTATTTTTTATGCACTTTATGGACTTGGCATTTCATTAGGTAATTCTTATTTCTTCATCTGCATTATTTATTATGGACTTGGCATTTCATTAGGTAATTGTTATGGTATCTTCATCTGCATTATTTATTATGGACTTGGCATTTCATTAGGTAATTCTTATCATATCTTCATCTCCATTATTTCTAATGGACTTGGCATTTTATTAGGTGCAATATTTCAAATATGATAACAAGGTTCAAATTTAATAGTGTTTGGGGAAAGCAATTTTA
The DNA here is from genome assembly GCA_019648995.1 of Plakobranchus ocellatus. Classification (NCBI taxonomy): domain Eukaryota; kingdom Metazoa; phylum Mollusca; class Gastropoda; family Plakobranchidae; genus Plakobranchus; species Plakobranchus ocellatus. Next base: position 1,775,995 of record BLXT01004326.1, read on the forward strand.
ATTTATATTTTGTCGAAAGTTCTATTAAAAAGAAAAAGAAAAAAGAATAGTGAGACTGTTGAAATTCCTTGATGTATATTTTAAATTTAAAAAGATTAGGGCCAAAAAAATTTTTGTCATTGTTATCGTTAATTTTTTTCCAAAAATTCCAGTGAAGGTTGAGTTAATCTTTCAACAAGGCAAAAAAAAAAGTTTACAAGTCAGGATAACTTCTAAGGTATAAGTGGATAATGTAGATTCTTGCCTTATCCTTTTTTGAATGTGACAACAAGGCTTATTTTTTTCTCTTAATTTTCCTTCATAACAAACGGTAAAGGATCTTGTGGCCGAGAAAAACATCTTTGAGAAGGGCATAGGTGGGAATGCTGCTTTGTCCTTTATAAATTATTGAAATTGATTTTTTTTAGATTGTATCTTACAGAGGTGGAATTTGTCATCATTTTAGACCCTTGCAGAAGTTAAGGGAAATTCAGCTTTGGCCAGTCAGAATTTTTTTTTTCCAAAAACGAGTGGGCCAGGGATTATTTATTTATTCATTTTTTTTTCTCCTGTTTTCTTTAGCGACCACAGTGGAAATTCACTAAGGGAGGAGAGTGATACTAATGTGACTGTTGTCCAGAGATTGCCTGCAGGTAAGAACTAGCCATCCCATGTTCGTCATCCAGCCCTCCAGCTCTGTCCGAATGAATCACAAACCCCAAATAAAACAGTTTCATATTTAGATTTTTATTTAAATAGGCTTTTGTGGCCTGGTGGTCAGTGAACCTGACTTGAAATCTGCATGGAGTTTAATTCAAGCCTGCCACTATCATGCTGGCCTGAAAGCCTGGGATCATCCTGTTGTGTATGGACTACAAGCACAAAAACAAACAGCTTATGTCGTTGTGTAAAGTTGTTCTTAAATGACCTGTTGTAGTCTTGAAATGGGATGATTTTTATTTTCTACAATATTACTATTAAAATAAGAATGTCTTTTTTTTATGTTTTATTCTTTTTTAAGGAAAAAATCCAACATAAATGCTGAATTAGAAATGCTATGTAAGTCATTCTATTCATCAATACTAGTTTTTCAATACATAATATGTTGCAGATATATTTTATGTTTGCTAGATTTTTTTTTCTTGTTTTTTTTTTAAAGAAACCTCTGTTTGTTAAAATTATTTTTAACGAGGATGTAGAAGTAAAACTCTTTTTTCACTGCTAAACTTTTTATTGAAAAGAGGCGTAAAATGTGTGAATCGTTGCTTTGGTGGGAATAAGGACAGCAGAGAGATGGGTTTGCAGAATATTTTGTAGATACCAAAAGCATATCAAAGATTGCCTGTTTTGGCACAGAAATTACAAAAGAAGTTCATTGTAAGACTTTGGAGCTTTTAATTTTGCTAATTGTCCAAGCTGGGTTTTTTTCTACATCATGTTGTCACTAAAATGCGCACATGTTGAACACCAACATGTATTATAGGCAGAATTTTTTCGTGGCAGTAATGGCAATAGGAATTATATTTAAAATGTATTTCTGTCATTCAATCCAGAGGCAACCCCTCGACAGACATCTACTCCTGCACAAATGTTGACTTGCTTGCAGCTGTCTGGAAATCCCATTAATGTCCCTGAGACCATGGATAGTCTGTGAGTAATAAATAAACATGTTATACATTTGTTATAGTATTTTATTATCTTATCTTATATTATATTATATTGTATCATATTATATTTTACAATATTAAGGAGCATTACAAAAAAAAAGGAGTTATTTACAAGCATCTTTCATTCTATTAGAGTGGATTCACTTATTCAATGAACATGCCTTTTTCTCCTTGTGAAGTATCTTAACACTAACAAGATAGGTCTGCAACGACTCTCACTTTAGAT
>BLXT01004326.1:1777873-1790428 GCA_019648995.1 Plakobranchus ocellatus
TATAGCTAGGACTTACATCAACTTTTTCTTCATCTAATGGGGCATCGGTGACACAGTGGCTATGGAGTCCACCCTGAGATCTGCAGGGACCCCTCTATTGCAAGTTCGAGTCCCGCCACTGGTGCCCTGGCCTGATGGAGGGCCAGAAAGCCTGAGATCACCTTATAAAAATAAAAAAAATCAAATCCTTCATCTAAATCTCATCCCACAAAACCTCTCATTTCTATTATGTAGGGTTTTTTTTTTTCTATTTCTGAAATAGCAGACTCTTCAATTTCCTTCATAAAGATTAAGCAAATTTTGCCATGGATTGAAATTAAAAATCAATACAAGTTCACAATGTTAAAATTCAGCTTGGCTTCAAATTTCAATGTAAGACAATTGAGTGATATTGCATTTCAGTGACGCAGTTTCTCCAACACTCGATGTTTTTGATCCACACCCGACTGTAGTTCCAGATTCACCTTCAGAAGATCATGGTCAGTATTTTTTTTATCGTCTGCTAGTTGTTCAGATAAAATTTATTTATTTGTGGCGTGTTACAGATTATGGAAGTTGAATATGTAGGAAATGTAATTTTTTGTATGCTTTGTATGGGACAAAGCATTCTGCTAAGATGTAGTAAATAATTTCGAAAGTTTTAGACAATACCATGAATACAGTCCTCCTCTCCTACACATTTTTTCAAACAATATGAGAGCAAGTCTGTAAAGTAATATAAAAAAAAAACAAGCAAAAGGTGTAGCTGGTATGAGGAAGCCGTGATATCTTGACACTTAAGAGATCAGGCTTCATCTTAAAATAAGGATGGACTTGCAAAACAGTGGTTCTGCTTTTTATGGGCTTCTACGTAAGAGAATAAGATGGATTGCATGGCTGTTTGCTTTTGATCCCCAAAATATCCCAATGACATCCACCATAAAAATAGAATGCAACTTGATGATAATTTTAACTGATTTTATTTTATTTTGGCTAATTCAGTCATATAATATATTGCAACACTCATAATATGAGTCATGAATTACTTCCAAATAGCTTTTCATATGGATAGAAGATGCCGAAGTAGCTTGGAAAAAATAAAATCTATTTTTAAAAGGTTGGACAAATAAATATTTCGTAAAACCCAGTCAATCACATTCCACTATTTTGTATGCAAAGAAACTAAATCTACTTAACTAAGCAAAGCGTAAACTTTTTAATGGTATCAAAAGTCTCAAAGTTTTCAAATCTTAATTTTTTAAAGTCATGCATGCCATGCTGCTTAAAACTTTAGCTCGTCCACTCTTCCTAGTATGTGTTTTGCTTGAGGCTTTAAATATATAAATTTCTCCACTTTATCGAGAACATTTCGGTAATCAAGTCAGAGTTAAACTTTACTGTGTTGTGAAAACTCTTATATTTGAAGACAATATTGCTACTGTTCATTAAAAAAAAAATGAGACAGGCTATGAGTGATAGAAAATTAATTTGCTTAAAGATAGAAATGGTGAGGCATCTACATAGAGTTTCATAACTTGAACACAGATTTTTCTTTTCCAGAATCCTTCAACTGATTTACCAGTTTTTTGTTGTTTTTTTTTCACTAAGGATGCAATACATTTATTATATAAGTGAACATAAGATCTTTTCAAATGTCACAGATAATCTGCAAGACATTCATCAATCTGAGGAACCTAAAGAAAATGATGACGATGATGAAGATGATGATGTGGTATCTTTTAAACCACTTGCATCTACAATGAAGAAAGATGAAGAAATGGTATGGTATTGCTTTCATGGGTTATCAAGCAGTGAATGATAGAGAAAATTCTGTCTTTCATGGTCTCAGGCTTATTCACGTAGAATTGTGATTGGAGAGGGTTGTTTTATATTGGATGTTGCTTTTTCAGTGTTTTTCGAATGTTTAGATTTACAAGATCTATTGCTCTTGAGCTCAGGGTCTGCTACTGCTTCTAATCTGTATTGTTCACATCCTTTCCATTTTCCATACCTGAAATGGTTATTTTTTAGCATGAAAGGAATATGTGAGGTATTCCAATAAAACAGTCAAATTGGGGTTCCGCGTGTTTGATTGATTAATGAGAACAATTAACTCAAAGGTTTAGAGCTACTCACTTCGCTACATGGACAACTTTCTATAGATTTCCTGGACAGAAAGCATTGGAAAGTTTTACTTTTTTTGCTTTAAATTTTGATTTGATCTTGGTGATGTGAGTCATTAGTGGAACAGTGGGATCTGCAGGGACCCTTATGTCAAGGGTTTTAGCCCCACCTCTGCCCTGGCCTCACTGAGGGCCTGAAAGCCTGAGATCACCTTTTTGTTAACGGGTTATAGAGAAAAATATCCCAAACATTTCAGTGATGTAGACCTGCAGCTCACTTTATTTTGTGGGACTGCTACACGTATAACAGGTGGATACCTCATCAAAAGGAAACCTCCCTTGCTGCTGTTTTTGCCTCTCTTTTCTGTGGGCATGTAAATCCAGCCTAACCCACTTGTTGTTGCTTGTGGTTTCCTCTCTTTCTCCTCTGTCTGTCTCTACTTGAGAGCGTTCCTAGCTTGGACGTTGTGAATCCTTCCTGAAATCTGCAGGTACTTTCTGCTATTGGTTCTAGCCTGACAAGAGCCGAAATTGCCGGAGTTTAATTCTAAGTTTGATCAGTTCAAGGAAAAGAAGGAAAAGAAAAAAAGCAAAAAAAAAAAAAAATCTCTTTTCATCCTTTTCTAACCTGAAGGCCACCAGGAGGGGCATTCAAACTCTCCCTAAAAACTAAAGGGATATTCCATCATGTGTTCGAATTTTAGTGCCACCAGCCAGTCTGAGGTCTTAAAGCTTTCGGCAGGTTTATTAATACTGGCAGGCTGGTTCACATTGGCAAGCTTATTCACATTGGACAGGTTTATTCACATTCACAAACTTATTCACATTCGTAGGTCTGTTCACATGGGCTGCTTATTTGCATTCAATTTTGTGATTTTTTAATTGAGGGGATTAAGGTATCTTGAAAATGTGTAATTGTCAGCCTTCCTATTTCATTGAATGTAGATATTAATTTGAAGCATCATAAAGTTTTAAGTGTTGAGAATGCGTTTTCTTGCAAATCCTGTTACTTATGTGAGGATGAGCTAAAGAAAGTATAGTATTTAAGTTAATTATATGATGCTTTTTTGATCTTGTGGATAAATTCAGCTCTAATGATCAGTCATTGGAGCTTTCTAGTCCCAGGGTTCACCCCGTTTGTTTAAAGTCAACTATTGAAGATGAGAAGTTTTGTTTTATTTTGTATACTCACTTTTGTTTTTCATCATGATTGTGCCTTAGCTAAGTATTTGAATCTTGACTGACAAATCACTTTCCTAATTTTTTTTTTCATTTAAAGGTAACCCAAGCGGAAACCCAGCAGAGCGTAGGACTTTTAGGTATATATATATATTAGCTTTTCAGAGAGATCTCATATTGTTTTAAAGTGTATCATCAGAGGTGACTTTTAAGTTTGATCATTTTGTGAAAAAACGGGTTTGACGATGGATTGTGCTCAGCTTTTGAGAGTCGCAGTTTTCTGAGAATGAATTTTTGTATTGTTTCATTCTGCAAAGCAATAAAAAGAATGGAGAAAGCCAACCTTTGAACAGTTAAATACTGATATTCATACACATGCTTAGAAGAACCATGTCTGTGCCACACTATTTCAGAGGTGTCGCATGTTGTCCGTTCATATGCATCTCATGAGAGTTAACAGCAATCTGTTTGCAGTGTCAATATTTTCTCTCTCTCCCTTCCAGCCCCTCTCTCTCTCTATCTCTCTGTCTCTCTCTCTCTCTCTCTATCTCTCTCTCTCTCTCTCTCCCTCTCTCTCTCTCTCTCTCTCTCTCTCATAAGCGCAGTTGCAAGTGTATGTATTAGCGCACTTGCAGGTGATATAATAATTTATTTATTCTCTGATGTTATCTGTAACATTTTTTTCCCCACAATTTTTCACCACTCTCACTCTTTCCTTTTTTTTTTATTCTTCTTTATATGGCTCTCTATATTTCGTCAATCCTTTGACCCTTTTTCTGATGTTTCGTCTTTTTCTCTTGATCATGTCTCTATTGTTGGGTTTGTAGATCATCTATCTTTCAGTGTACTAAAATCTAAAATCTATAGCTATTTACCCTTTTCCTTTTTTTACCCTGCAATTACAAATTGGATAATTTTTAAAAGTAAACATTTTTTTATTAATCTGTATATTCCGTGTAGCACTGGTAATGTGAATCTAATGTCAAAGGCCAAAAGTTCTCATGTTGTCACGATCTGTGAAGTTTTAGGGCAAAATTGTGTCAATATATTTTTCTTTGTGTGTTTTGGGGTTTGTGCCATGAATATGGGGTAGCTTTCTTAATTAAAGAAAACATCCCTTCTGTCACACAGTCACTTGGATCATACTCATTGTCTAAGGATTCTTGCTAAAAATCCACTTAAGTGGACAATCCGAGAAAAAACATCTGTAAAGTGAATTTTGCATATCCTGAATTTTTTTTGCTCTTTTTTGTTCAGATTAAGCAGGGCCAGCTGAAGAGTGTAGTGCAAAACTACGCTTTAGTTTTTCAGGGTTCTTTGTTTTGGCTGAAGGCTTCATAGTATTCAAACATAACATAGAAATCAACAATATAGATGTCCATTATAGTTCTAAGATATCAAGTTTTTTCCGATACAGGCTTGAAATTATTCAAATAAAATTGTTCTCAGGAAGTCATGAAGAGAAATAATCTGTATATCGCAATGATATTTAAGATAAAGTATTTTCCTTGCTGTTTGCTTGTTGTTGTTGTTTTTGTTTTTCCATACCTCTTTTTGATATTTTTTTTAATTTGGTTTATTGTTATGGTATTTTTTTTTCAACTTTACGACTTTCGCTGATTTATCATATTTAATTTTCTCAGAGAGAGTGCAGTTCTGCAGAATAATAATTATATTAATGTTAATAATAATAGTAATAATAATAATAATGATAATGATAACAATAATAATAATGATTTCACAGTTTGAGGTGCTGAGATATTGTGTAAAGTAGGATAGCCAAACACTAATACAGGCCTGAAGATTTTATTGTCTTTTTCCGTCATATTATATACAATGCTTTCTTAATATACTATTTGGGTATTTTTCTGTATGCATTATTCAATGTGATTTTTATTTTCACAGGAAGCCAAAACTTTCACTTGCGTTTTAGCCCCTCTCAAGCAACATCAGTATATGGTGAAAAAGATGATGGTATTTAATTTTATTTATTTATATATTTATGCTCTTGGATTGTATCACAAATACTTGGGAGACAGTGATGTGCAATTTTACGGAGATAATTTTTAGTGCATGTACATGGGTGTACATCATACATGACATGAGCACGTATGTGAAATAGAAAGCCTCATTCAATAACACACAACCAGCGTCATTGCTGAAAATATGCCACCGCGTAAAAAATAAAATTAAAATGATTGATATTCTAGGCTTGGTAAACTGGATGAATAGTAAATAAAATTTGAGATTTGTTTCATTGTTTTTACCGCCAGAATATATATTATTCCAAGGATTAAAAAAAAATGTTTTCATCTGTATATGTTTTGAGTAATCTAAAGTAAGTTTTTGTCTCCTTTTGTTTGAGGGGGCGTTGGTGGCACAGTGGCTAGCAAGTCCGCCCTGAGATCTGCAGGGACCTTTCTGTCGCGGGTTTGAGCCCCGCCATTGGGGCCCTGGCCTGACAGAGGGCCCGAAGCCTGAGATCACCTTGTTGTGGACTGGCTATATACAAAAAAAATCAACCTTTTCTTTGTCCCATAGTCACTGATGATTATGGCTTGATGCATGATGCTGCTGCTGCTGCTGTGGTCCCTGATGAGCAAAGCCAAGAGCCTGATGTTGTTTTAGAGTAAGAATTGTTTTATTCTTGGATCTTCACTAGTATTGACACCTATGATATATATTATCCATTTTAGTAATTTCTTTAGAGATGAAGCTACGTTTATTTATCTTTACATTTTCTTTATATTGTGTGTGTGTAAATTTTAAAAAACCTCAAAGGTATGCCTGTCAAATAGACTGACAATGATTATGTATCTGTATGTTCTTTAAAAAAGAAAAAATCTCTATTTTATGTTGGGATATTTCATGTTGGTAAACCACTTACAATATAGTAACTTGCATATTTCATGTCACCGACACAAATTTCTATATCCCTGCATTTATATCTTGTGTCAAGATCCCAAGGTCAAGCCACATTGGCTGAATCGGTTGACAGAAGCAAGCCATCTTTTTGTCTTCAAAGTGAGTGCTCTTCCTTATAGGTTTCAAATTGTTATTGCTCCTTGTATAAGCTTTTGCGTTCAGATCAAAACATAATAAAAAGACTTATTTTAGGATTGCAACTGTGGGATTTTTTTGGAAGGCTTGATCTGCTGCATGGTTAGGTTTTTATTGTATGCCTGGGTATTTGCCTTCAGTTGTTTGATCTTCAGCTGTCCTTCCGACACTTTAAATGAGTGGATATATGCGAAACTACGCCCACAAGAATTTTATATTGCAGAATTTTTTTGTAGTTGCTCATGTAAGATGAGTGCTACTAAAGATTCCCTGTGATTATCTTAGCAAAAACGCAGTCTCTTTTTTATTGCATATGCCTATGGTTTCCGTTGTAGTAGTCATCATAATATGAATGAAGATGTTATTTTTCTTGTTTCTCGCTTCTTTTTTTTTCCCTTAAGCTTTGGAAATTGAAGCAAAACAAAACCATGCATACCAATAAAAAATGTTTAAAAAAGTAATGAAAGAGGCAAAGAGAGAGAGAGAGAGCACTATTATAAATAAAAATTGGAGGGACAGTGAGATTAAAAATGGAATAGAGCAAGAGAGAGAGAGAGAGAAAAACAGCAGAGAAAATTTGCATTCATAAATGGCTTGTGTTGTAAATATATTGTAAAGAAAAAAAAATTTTGGACTAAGCAATAACTTTCAAATAAATTTAAAAAGGCTTGTAGGGAGTACTTTATTTTTTGTTCTTATGGCTGTATTATATCATAGGCAAAGAAACATTGAAGATTAAGTCTTTAACTTCGCTAGGTGTTTTTAATTATAGGGATTTCCGACTTTTTTCCTTATTTTTATTATTTAAAAGTCAATAATACTTTAACCACTGCTTTGAGAAAACTCTTTATTACTATACACAGACCTGCCTACAACCCCGCATTTTTGCCTCTGTCCCGCAACCCCGCATGTTCAGTTAAAATTCCCGCAAAAAGAACACAGAGCAAGTGATTTTGACTCATCTTTTTTTCTCATAAAAACTTCACGAAATGAACACATCCCGAAATGGTATCCATTTTTTGTACTGCTAGAGAACTGTTACAAATGTGTCACATTGATCATCCATCGTAAACAAGATACCAAACAAAGCCCGGTCGTTTTGAAAACTAGAATAGAAAAATATAATCTAATAGATGCACTAACAAAATACCTAATTTAAAAACAGCCAAAAATTTAGGCCCTTCAATAGACCTGGTTTTTTTTTTTTTATTTTAGAAAACGAATTGAAATTTAGGGAAATAAGCTTTTATTAGGTGTAAGCCTATCTTACAACAAATCTAATCTAGAATCTGGATTAAAGGTGGAATTGAGATCACAGTCAAGATTTCAACACTCTTTTTTTCCTATTTCAAAGACAAAAAATTGGAGGTTTTAAGATCCTTCACATTTCAAACTTTATCTTATTTTTGATAGATAGATCAATATATTTAGATCTAAATTTGTCGTTTATGCTCATTGTCACTTTTAATTTCTAGAGAAAGACTCCAGCTTTTTTTTTTTTTAATTATTATTATCATTTTTTTTTATTTTAGTTTTTAAATGTGATTTTGCAGGGAAGAGCATTAATTATATTACTTGGCACACAACGTGAACCTCTAGAATGCACGAAAAAAGAGAGGCAAGGGACTACTTATTTCTTGCAACTATTTTTATTTTTGAAGGGGGGGGGTATGACCCCCCCAAATTCGCTGAAAATCCCCCATTTTTCACATCTTGATCCCCCAAAACTGGTGAACAATGTAGGCAGGTCTGTATACAAGTTTCCTGCTTTTTTTGTCAGAGGCCAGTGGCATCCCTGTAATTCTAGTGAACATATCAGCTAGGTTAGGTAGTCATTAGAACTGACAAAATATTAATTTAAAGGTATCTTAGTGGGCTGTGCAACTTAAACATATGACAGGGTCTTATATGCTCCTTAAGTACTCTTGTCGAAAGTTAGGACATACAAGCAAAAAGAAAGTCTTTTGCTAGTGTTTTCTCCCTCTCTCTCTCTCTCCCTCTCTTTCTCTCCCTCTCTCTCTCTCTCTCTCTCTCTCTCTCTCTCCTCTTCTTTTTATTTCCCTCTTTCTCTATCTCTTACCCTCTCTCCCTCTCTTCCTTCTCTTTCTTTTTCTCTATCTCTCTCTTTTGATCTCTCTCTCTCTCTTTCTCTCCCTCTCTCCTTCTTTCTCTTTCTCTCTTTCTCTGTCTCTTACCCTCTCTCCTTCTCGTCCTTCTCTTTTTTTTCTCTGTCTCTCTCTTTTAATCTCTTTCTCTCTCTCTCTCTCTCTCTCTCTCTCTCTCTCTCTCCATCTCTCCCTCTCTCTCCTCTTCTTTCTCTTTCCCTCTCTCTCTATCTCTTACCCTCTCTCCCTCTTTTCCTTCTTTTTCTTTCTCTCTCTCTCTCTCTCTCTCTCTCTCTCTCTCTCTCTCTCTCTCTGGCTTTTTCCATTATCTTTTTGTCCTTCTATCTCCTTTTCGTCAAGCCGGTTCGAAAATGGCCTAAGTCCCTCTTTGTAAAATATGACTTAGGCCATTTTTTAACCAGCTTGACGTTTTCCTCCTGTGCCCACAAACAAAATCACTTGAGAAATTAACACATTTTATTTCAATCGAAAACATTTCATAAAAGAAAGGTTTGCTAAATAAGAATTTCCATTGTAAAACCCTTCTATCAAATGTTCCAACAGAGCCAGCTGATACCTTTGAGGATACAGCATTACCTGGAGAAGGATCAGAGGGTAGTATCAGTGTCTTCAAACGCATCAAAGCTGGAGTGAGCAGCCCTCTGAAGCTTAAGAAGGTGGCAGACGATAGGTGCGTTATGGTTGGTTGGTTTCCCTCCAATGTGTAAGAAATTTATATGAAACAAATAAGCAGTGAAATAAACTTGATTATTGTTGACCCTGTGCACCGGAAGTGAATGGAATCTAGAGCCTGTAGATATAGCTAGGCTCAAGTAAGCTCTGGCTTATCAGCAAGAAGTTCTAAACAATTGGATTTGATGGGTAGCCTAGCCTGGGCTAAAATTCTTTGTTAGAGGTAATTTTATTGAGTGTTTTCATTGGTTGATGATTTTCAGAGAATTTTTGAAAATATCATTTATATCCCTGGATCATTTTAAAAATACAGTTTTCATCTTGAAATGATGCAAAAATTTTACATCAGGATATAACCAATCTGTATTTTTTTGCTTATTCTTTTCTTTTTTTTACCTTCAAGAAATTTTGATTGAAGCCTGATTTCATTTGCTTGTGTCTTTTACTTGTGCGTCTTTCAGTAGTGAAGAAATGGAGATTTCCAGAACTGCTAGCCGCCGTCATCTTCAGATTTTTGATGTAGGAGAATTAAGTGCATCTAAAAGCGAACATTCCACCCTTCCAACAACAAGCAAATCAGTCTTTCTCAAAGAGGTCAAAGAAAGTTTCTCAGCAAAAGACAACAAAGGTACAACAAAAACTTCACTCTCTGATGTGAAAAAACAGGAAAAGGCCGGTGATAAAAATCTGCAAAAAAGATCTCAGAAGGAGCAGCATCAGACGATGGTTATATCTCAAGAGATCGATTCACCCTGTGATGATCAAAATGATACCATATCGTACAGCTACTCAGAGGATAGAAACCCCACAGATGTTGCTGCCACTGGTGATAAATCCATGGATTTGGGTGATCCATTCCTGAATCCATCTGATCTTGTCAAAAACCAGCTGTCTGACAGTGGCTCAGACAATTTTATGCTCTCTCAGAAGAGAATGGTTCCTGCGGCTAAGACCAATATTGCAGAGAGCTTCAAAGGCTTTGAGCCCCCTCTCGACAAAGATGAATCAGTGCTCGGTATACATTCATTGAAAGACAAAAGCCTTCAGGTAGCTTCAGATTTTCCACTTCCAAAACAAACTGACACATCTAAACAAAAGAGCAGCAAGAAAGATCCTAACACAGCTTTACAAAGAGATGTTCTTGATTTTGAAGTAATGGAAGAGCGTGAGAAAAATAACAATACGACCGGGGCTAGTAAAGAAGTTGCTTCATCTATAACTAAATCTCAACTTTTTAGGTGGGTATTCATATTATACCCTCTATTTAAAAAAAATATTGTTTTTAATATTTTTTTTTCTGGGTAGCATTGGTGATTTTGTATTTTCATTTGCCAAATACATTTTTGTGTTCACTTACAGCAAGAGTTCGATGCAATGATCATAAGGTTTAATTTTCTTTTTCTTTATATATGCTGTAAAAATTAAACCCTTATTTTTGTTAATCTATATGACATGAAATAATAACTGTAGGATGGAGTATTTACTTTAGAGATAATTCTATTGTTAAGTATTCAGTTTTCCTTCAAATGATTTACTCAAATTTTTGTTCAGTGAAGGAAGCACGCTGGCTCAGTCAACATCCTTGGACCCTTACACTTTCCGTGATTCACAGTCACAGAGTTTTGCAGCAGGCCCAACTATGCCATTATCAGACAAGCCATATATTTCGGCAAGAGGGAAGAAAGCAGCTGTTGTGAAGACAATGAGAAAAGTCTTGCGGAAAAAACATCCCAGCCAACAGGTATACAATTCATATTTCATATTAAGGTCAAACCAGATGTTAAATTTTTTTTTATTCACTATACAAAAAAAAACATTGAATCTAGAAGATGTTAAATCCCATAGGTAAAGTTGAGACGGTGGTTAAAGTCATTAGATAAGAAGTTTGATTAAAATTACTGATAATATATAGAAGTGGCAAAGAAAACAAAAGACCTTTTTTTGTTTAGTCATGTATGGTTTCCAATGTGAAATGGGCATTTGAAGGATATAAACCAAATGGGAAAGACAATGAAAAGAAAATACAATATTGTGTGATCAGATAAGTGAATTATATTGTGTGTTGTGTCAGTACACTATGAGTTGTTTGTTTTATTGTGTGTGTGTGGGGGGGGGGGGGGGGGNGTTAGAATTATGGAATGATAGATACCAAAAACATTCAGACAACCCCCAGATCTATAAGATTTATACTAAATGTCAAGAACAAGAATCACAGCAGCTGTATTGACATTTCAGAGACCTAATTTGAAAAGGATAAGATATGATTCACATATTGCTTTAATGCCAGAGCAGGACAAGAATGTTTTTTAATAATGAGGAAGAGAGAAGCACAGCTTTAATGACAAGAGCCTGATACACTTTGACAGCCATAGAAGACTGAATTTCTATAAAAGCTGAAGCTTACTGAACATAAAGCAATTTTTACAATATTTTTTTTTCATTTTTGAGAATTTCAAACTATAAAATAGCTTTGTATGCCTCGCTGCTGTTTCAGAAATTTTCAGCATCATTTGAAGAAGGAATAATACGTGCCTTACGTCATTTTTTTTTTGTGTTTGAACAGGCAGACGGCAAGTCTTCATCATCTGACGCCTCCGTGTCTAAGCCATCCAAGCTGAGACAGGGACGAAGGAAAAAAGAAACCCTGCAAGCAAAGTCTGAAAGCTTTGATGCTGCAGGAGATGCGCAGGCTGCAGAGTCTGCTGGTTCCAAAGGACCCCTGGAGGGATTCACTGTGCTTCAAGATCATGAAAAATTTAGCCGACCTGTGGATCCCCCTCCTACTAAACATAGTATTAAACACGTTTCAGGTACATTGGAACTTATATCAGCCTTTTTACAAGAAGCACTTACGATTAGCCAGATTTTTATATCTACATTTGTAGCCAAAATTAATGTTTTTCCTATGAATTTTTTTATTTTTTTTTTAGTCCTCTTTTCATCATTTAAGCTTTTGAGTGTTAGAAATCAAAACTCTCTTGATATGTGTTTGGCCCTTTTTGTCTTCTCTTGAACAGTTTTACCCCAAAATATTGTGTTGCTCCAAAAGAAATTTTTGTTATTTTTCAATATTTCCTGTTAAACTTTTTTTTTTTCCCGAAGTTACAAAAGCTTTTAAATTCTACTAAGCTGATGTCATAGATTTTTTTTTTTTACCCAGTGCCTTTCTTATTCTGATATGACCTGGGTTGGTTAGTTTAATGGTTTTTAACGAGAGTTTTTGTTTCTCTTAAACAATCCTTATTAGGTTTTGCCTGTAGGTTGTTTAGAATTTAGAAGGACTGACCTTTGAACACCTGTAATCCAAAATCTTTGCACCAAGTCTCAATAGAGGTGAATTTGTTAGAATTGTAATTTCCTTCCTTTTCTAGGTGATGATATAATTATTTTCATAGTAATGTTTTATAAATGCATCA
>BLXT01004326.1:1846361-1887436 GCA_019648995.1 Plakobranchus ocellatus
TTCTTAACATTTTATTCTTAGAATACAATTAAAAACAGTATTTTTATTCAAAATATATCCAATATTCAACCTGAAATTATTCATAATTCATTCGCGGCTGTAATATTCATGAATGAATGAATAAACTTGAATATTCACCACGACACTACACCGTGGCGGGCCGTGTATAAAAAAGGCTGTGAATAGAGTCTGTGCAGTAACGTTTTATGCGTGTAGACCTTTCAATAGATTCTGATCTTTGTTATTAAAACCCTCATTTAGGATATATGTGATATCTGGTTCGGTTTAACCAATCCGAGCTGAAGTTAAGCAAGACAATGTCCGCTGTATGATTTTGATGGCATCTGATGCCACATTTCTGCGTTAACCGCCAAGGCCACCATTTGGTTGCAATTTCTCCACTGCAAACTTCTACATTTAGAAGTTTATTGTCTGGTCTATTCCTAAGCTATCTAATGCTGCAACTATTTTTATTGATGGTCTATCTGATCTTTTGGCTTTTCCATTTTTCATTTCTTTATTGTTGCCTTTACCTTTTCTTTGGATAGTAGGACCCTGTAGGTTATTTCTCATTTCAGGTTTTCACCCTTATTATCTTTGAAAAGATCTTCAACATATTGTGACAAACGGCTCAATCCAAAAATATCTTTGTAAACGTGTTTGATATTACTGCCTAAAATGCTAGGGGCAACAGAAATGAGGACTGACTTAGAGCAGTCAGTTTAATGAGCCACTCAATAAAAATCCTGTTGCGAGTTTTGATGAACAGAATGCGCAAGAGTCTAAGACCAGAAACAACCACAAAACACTGGGCTTTGTGCCTCATAAAGGACTATAAGCGCAATATTCATTTTGTCAATGCTTATGGAAAGTTGAACAGAAATTTATAAAGTTCTCCACCTCTGCTTCATTGATTATTCTAAGGCTTTTGTCAAAGTAAAATGTGAAGAGCTGTTTCACATGCTGGGAATATTACACATTGATAGTAAAATAATGGCATAAAACCGCTCCGCCCACAGCTCGGGATACCGCTGCAGATGTAGCTTACCTGTCCCCTGTCCTGATCCCCACCAGGCTCTCAGCTCACAAGGTCAAAGTTCAAAGATACCATTGTAGGTAGGAAAACATGGAACTGAAGAATCAAGTGAAACTTTGATCTTTAATTTTCAAAAGTGATCGAGAGCAAAGTGTCAAGATACATTGACAGTAAGACGATGATTAAGTTTGTTAAACACTTTATCAAGAGGAATAAAAAAAAAAGGGCAATCCGCATGGTGTTACAACAAAGGCAGGGTGGTGTCAAGTAGCTCAGCCTAAAAGTTTAAGGGGAGAGATCCTGACACGAACCTAAAAGTTTCTCTTTCACCAGGCAGTGTACGCGCTGACTACCTCTAAGCGCTGCATGCTTGATTTGTTTATTGCACGCAATGGTGCATTTTCTGCATGTCCATCGCTGAAGGATCGTCTTTGGTGAAGATAAAAGAAATGTTTATATGTTGTTTCATGTACAAAGTTTAAAAGAAAAGATCCCTGTAGCGTCTTTATGTCAATACAATCCTTTTTTTTTTTTATTATTATTATTATTAAACAAAATCTAAACCCCCTTTGTAAAAGAGTACATAATGTATTTTTGTTATTGTACGAGGGATGTCCGAAAAGAAACAGGAAAAGGGGCATAACTCAAAGAGTTTTGATCAGATAAATTTGAAACTCACACAGATTGAAGTTCACTCTTCCACTACTTCTCAACGTAATCCCCGTGGAGATCGATGCATTTTTGCCAGCGCGACAGCAGCGCATTGATACCCACTCGAAAGATTATCAAACCAATTCCTCAATTCACTGATGAGGTCATCTTCTGTCTCGAAAGCCATGCCTCCTAAATGGCGCTTCAAGGGTCCAATCAAATGAAAGTCACTGGGTTTTGAATAGGCTTTTTTTTTTTTTTAAGTTGGGTTTCACTTGGGTTTCACTTGGGTTTTAATATGTCATTTGAATACGGTTTTATTATATTTTATTATTATTATTATTATTATTATTATTATTATTATTATTATTATTATTATTATTATTATGTTAGCGCTGACTTTTTATAGGGTTTTTGGGTTCTGCGTTTCTTTCGTTTGTGTATTTTTAGTTTCGGGTTATTAGCTGTATTAGCTGTTTTCTTTGAGGACGTCAGTATATACGCAATAGGCCTAGTCATTTTTTTAATATTATAAAGTGCATCAGTCTTTTTTTTTTTTTTTTTTTTTTATACTTTGCACCTGTGTTGAGATTAGTATGTCCGTTGCCTACTTTTTTTTGTTACACTGTGTGGTAGTATCGGAGTTGTGCTAGTGTTACTGTAATATGACTTTACATTTTATGGTGTCAGATTTTGCCAACATTCCATGGCGATACCTTACGTAACCACATTCATTACCATCAACAATCAGAACCAAAAAGTCCTTCTTCGAAAGTAATAATAGAAACAATCGGTTTAAGTTCCTTCTGTTTTCGTGTCAATCTGTAGTCTAGATCGCAACCAGTCTAACCCATCGCACTGACACAACTGCCGCACACGCCTCATCCATTGGAATATTCTCACACAATAATGGTAGACGCAGAATAACTTTCATTAGGAATGGTAGAAACATCATGTTTTGCTCCATACAATACACTTGAAGATCATCACTACATGGGACTAAAGGCCTAATGCAGGCACAGTTTGACCGCGTGAGCTGTCTGTTTACTCTTCTTTGGGCTTGTGGACTTTTTCTTTACGTGCCTGTGTGGAACAGACATTGGCGACAAATGTTCCTCAAATCTGCTCATAGTTGACCTTACAGTTGTTGCTACATTTTCCTATTGCCCATGGCTTAAGGCTTGCAACAAAATAAAGTTATTCTCTATCTACCTCTACTGCGTTTGCCTTCATTCTTTTCGGTAATTGCTAAATGTTCTAAACCCTTTGGTCGGCAAATATGTCCAAAAATTAGTGGTTGCCTTCGTCTTATGGGGTTTTTTTTTTTGTGATCGCTCTAGATTAGTTTCTTCCAGTACCAATTCATTGGACTTCTTTCTGTCCATGATATTCTCATCATTGTTCTGGTAAACCAAATCTCTACCGCTTCCAGTTTACTATTTGTTTCCTTGTTTAACGTCCAACGCTCACTGCCATTATGATAATGCTCACTAGATATTTTTTTATATCCCTATTTTAGTTTCCATAGTTAAGTTTCTGTTTAACAGCATTGGTTTCAGTTTTTGAAATGTATGGCCATTTTTTGTGCACATTTCACTTTTGCATCTACCGTCTGATAAGGTAGCCAAGATATTTTAATTTTGTAACTTGCTTGATTTTTTCACATTTTCTTGCGAGATTGCATTTGAGATTTGAGGATTTCTTTCAGATGACCATGCAATTTTTTTCCACATTCAAAAACAGGCCCATTCTTTCGCTTTCTAAAACTGCAGTATCTAAAATTCTTTGAAGTTATTTTATCAGATTCTGCTATTAAAGATGTATCATCTACATAGGCCTACCTGAGATTATTAGATTAACTTCATTTATAAATCTGAAATATCCTCGAGATTCTTTAAATATCATTTCATTGCAGTAGTTGAATACGACCAAGAGGCATCGGACATCCCCGCTCACACCTCTTTTGATCGATTTGAAATCAATGTGTTCTCCTTCAATTCTTACCGATTTAGTATAGATTTCTAATTACTCTCAAATCTTTACCGTCAATGTCTAATTTTTCTAGCACATGAAACATCTCTTCATGTTTTACTTTATCAAAGGCCTTAGAATAATCAATGATATAGAGATAGAGGTTTTTGGGGTTTTTTTTTTTGCATTTCTATACACCGCTCCATAAGCATCGCAAAGTGAATATTGGATTTCTAGTGCCTTCATCAGGCGCAAATAAACTGTTTTGTGGATAATTCTGTTCTTAAACTCTCGAGCATTTTATGCATCAAAACACGCAACAGGATGTTTGTAAAGTGGCTCATTATACTGATTGTTCAATGAAGTTCACATTCTGTTGCTCCAGGTATTTTAGACAGTCCTTAAAAATAGATTTACAAGGATCTTCTGGAAATGCATCACTTTCATATATCGCTTTTTGGGGTTTTCTTTTCAGATCTATTCCTAAGTTATCTAATGCTTTAATTATTTCGTTTGGTATATTATCTGGTTTTGTGGCTTTAACGATGTTTTTATTTTGTTCCTTTACTTCTTTTTAAGGATAGATTAACCCAGTAGACTTTTCTTTCTTTCAAGTTTTTCAGCTCTATCGACTTTGAAAAGATCTTCTACCTCACCATATTTAGTACTTCTTCTTTTCCTTGACATTGTTCCGTCCTTTCATTTGATGAAGCCCTGGATGCCGCGAGGGCTGCTGCTTTTGGTTTTCTTAACTCATTTCGTTTTTCTAGGATGTAACTGTCAATATTAAGCTTTCACTCTGTTTCCTGACATTGTTACTTTCTCCATTCCTTTTTTTCCTAGTTTGCATTTTATCTTGTATGTTTTAAAAAAAAATATTATTATTTGTTTGTTATGGTGTATGGGCTGCCCGGTACATGATTGTGTATCCCGAGCAATAATTTTCATATTAGTGTCATACTTTTTTTATAAGAACAAGGCGGAAGTTTACATTCCCAAGGACGCCAAGACTCAACTGGACTACAGAAACCAGAAATAACGTTTTGTCTTTCGACTAGGATGTAAACGTACATTATAATCATTGAGTTGATTTTGAAGTAATATCGTATTTGACAATCAGCATTTTCTTAAAAATCCAGTATTTGCAGACCTAGATTTAGATCTATATCCAAATCCATATCATCTTTGAAAACCACGACCCAGACCTGTTTTGAAGTTGCTTCTATTTCTATCGAGCAAACTTGCAGAGTAGAGTGAGCCTGATTAAAAAACAGTGGTTACAATGGACATGAAACGCTTAAATATGAGACATGGTGTAATTGTTGCATTGATGTCCTTTTCATCATGGTTGGTTTCATTCCTTCTATCGTATTTGGGAATAATGAAAGATCAAATTGTGGTATTCACAGCTGGAGTGATCTGTTTAACTGTTGTTGCTGTTGGAGTTTTCTTCATATTTAGAGACGTCCAAAAAGTAGACCCCTTGTTATATGGTGAGATATTATTAATCTTAGAATTTTTCTTAATCGTTTAAACGGTAATGTAGATCATCTAATCTAGATCTAGGACTTAAGAACTTTTACAACTTAGGCCTAGACTTCTAGATTTAGATTAGATTTCAAAATCTGGTCATTAGAAATATTAGGCCTACTCAAAATTTATATAGATCTAGATCTAGCTAAATAAATTATAATGATGATGTACAATTTGGTCTGATTGAATTTGGTGGTATAGAGACCTACAGGTACTTTTTTTAAACTGGTGACACTTACTTCCATATTTAGTCTTTTTAAAGTGATGCTTATTCCCAGGAGGCTGAATACAAATCTGAAGGTTTTATCAGTCACAAATAAATAGTTGGAAAAATAGCCTGTAAAGTTGAATTATACAAGATATTGTTGTTCAAGATATTTTACCCTGAGCAATCCTTTGTTAATTTAAAAGAGACTGAAATTCAGCATGCTTTGGCTTCATTTCATCAGAAAGTCGGTTTGAAAACTGATAGCAAATTTTTTTTTATCTGGCTGAAATTGGTATTTGGTAGGAGCCCTAAATCTTAATGCTTGAATTGGGCAATATAACTGAATATAATTTAGTATGCTTCACATAAGTAGAAAGAATGGTTTAAAGGCAAACTTGCCTAAAGTTCTGCATTTTATTTGGGACAGTCCCTATACAGCAACTGTCCTACATGGAAACAGTGTCTCAGAAAAAACGTAATAGCCTTTGATTTTTTTTTTTTTTTATTAATATAATTGTGTTCTCTCTCATAGGATCAATCATAGCATGCAAGATTTATCTTCATTCAATCAGGTATATTTTAGAGACATGCCAATCAGAATGCAATTGCGTATTTTCCTACACAAAAACAAAAAAGATATTATATATATATATATATGCAAATTATGCGTCAAGATGTTCAAATACACATTTTTTTTCCCAAAGTATGTGCCTGGGATGGTTTAAACTAAAGCCCTTCCTCTTGACCATGATTCTAGAGCCTAGGATGACTGACGCTAGATTGATAGATCTATCAAGAGTCAGGCTCCCATTTCAGCATCGCACTCCCAACAGTCTTCAAGATCTACAGGCTTTTTTTCTTTCTCTGAGGATGTACCCTCTGAGTTTTATATGGGGTTATCTATGTATCCTTAACATTAAAATTGGTTGCATTAAATTATGCATAAAATTTACAAATCACGGTAAAAAAAAAAAATTTAGATGTACACTGAAAGTTTCATCCGTAAAATAATTAATGCAAAAGCACTCATTTACTTTGGATTGTCAGAAAATTAGTTTTCTGCAGTGTTATGTGTTTAAGATTTGCTATGATTTTTTTCTTTTTTTTTTTTAATTCATCCCTTATTTGCCAGCCTGCATTTTAAATTTTTTACTAAAAATTGTTTTTTTTTAATCTGAATCAGTTGCCAGTGTGTTCAGTTGGAGCTGCATCATAGACTTGGGCATTGCTCTGGAGCTTGACGGCTATATCTCCAACTTCATTGGCTACTACTTTGTTGAGGGTGAACCATATCTAAATACAGCACATGGAACAGTCATTAACTATTGGGATGGAACTGTGCACTTTTTTCTCTACCTGGCCATGATAGTCCTCTTTTGTAACAGGTAATGCTGGAATTTTTTTTCCTCCTATTATGTGGATGCTTCCATTAGAGGGAGCAGCTCTAGATGAACTTATGTTGAAAGGTTGTTGAATGTACAAAAATATTTTAAAAATAGACACGATGAAAAGATTCCAACTTTAATTCAGAACTTATCGACCATAAAAATGACTTTGAAAACTTGAATCACCATAAATGTATAGAATATATCTTTTTAGTTTAATCAAAGTATCGAGGTAAAAGAAGAAGAGATAGATCTAGATAATCTTTTGCAAAAATAATTTTAATCAAAAGGAGATCTCTGCTGACTTGGATAATATATATATAGGATATCTTTGAAACTGTATTGTAGTTTATGTCATCTATAGCAAATCCATAATTTTTTCAGTAAAAAAAATATTTTTAGAGCATTTTTCGTTTTTTTCAAATGATTTGCAATAAATTTCAAAGCTGATAATTCCCAAAACTATACAGTCAGCAAAGCTCTGTTGAGGTCTCACCAGTTAGTAAATTTTCACACATAAGAACCAAGAGTCAATTACAGTATATGGTTGTCACTCATTGAGCTGATCTCTTAAAACACCCTGAGTAAGCATCATGAAAGGATCCACCCATGTCTGCTTTAGATCTGAAACTTGAAAATGAAGAAGAGAGATTTTTTTCCTTACGTCCAATCAAATTGAAAAAAAATTTTTGAAAACACATGAGTCACCAATGTTCATATTCAAGCAAAAAAAAAAATTTTTTTTTTTTTTTTTGTACAGTTATACAACTTTCGCCAAGAAAACAGCTTAAATTTGGATAAGGGCCTATACATAAAATATTGAAATAAAAAATTTTTCTAAAAGGAAATGGAAATGTTCAAAGGCTTTGCCTTCACGTACAGAAAAGCAGTTGCATAATCACACAAACGAAAAGCTGCTGGGTTCCGGCTAATGCCAACAACCTTTGATGAATTGTTTCTGTTTATCCACAGGTTAAGTTATCGTGAAGTTGGTCTGTACTGGGCTGGTTCAATTCTCAACAGTATGGTGGTTTTGCTGATAGGAGCTGTTACAGGTAGGAGGTCTGGCTTTTGATCTCTCTCTCTTTTTCTTTCTTTCTCTCCCTCGCCCTTATTCATTCAGATTATTTACTAATGAGTATAGAAGTGTAGTCTAACTCCTTTGAGACTGACCCCTTTACCTCCTGTTATTCTTTCTGTACGGACTGAGGTTTTTTGGCTTTAAAAAAAAACATAATGAAAAAAGTTGTCAAGCAATTTCTCTAAATATTTGGATACATAAAATTTACTGTTAGACCTGCTAGTTGCAACAATTTTATTTATTTATTTTTTTTAACAAAAGGGATAAAAATTAGATTTTTCAGAAAATTTCCTGAAGCCCATAAAATTAAAAGATGCAGCCAATGGGTAAGAACACATGAAAATTAAGCAAAGATGCTTTTGACTTTTATGGATATTTATTTAGATCCAGACTGAGAATCATCTAGTTGCGCTCTTTTTTTTTTTTTTTACTTTGGATCTTGATTTATTGTAACTAGATCTGTTTGTACTCTGAATGTTTCTTAGATGTACACTTATATCTGGATCTCGCTCTAGGCGCCTCTGGAATCATTTTCACTTATACTGCAAAAACTCTTGATCTTTATCAGAAAATTTTTCTCAAGAAAATCAAACAGACTAGGTCTATTCAAGGCCATAACTGTGCTAGATCTAATACAGACCGAGATCAAGATCTTGATCTAACCTCTTAGAATGCACTGATTCGGTTCAGTAACATGAATTCTCAATTATTTTGTGAAAAAAAAATAGTTCTGCAAGGATAAAAATTCGATTTGAAATACTTTTGAATAAATGATTCAGGAGCAAAAGTATTGAGACAGAGAGTTGTGTGTGCAGTTGCTATAAAATAGTAATATATTGCTTACGGTTAAAAACACAAGGGTTGCGGGTGCCATCCACTGGGAATTTTTGGGTTGCCTGCAACAGGTTTTAGCTGCTTTGCAAGCAAATCAAATATTTTCTAATAGCTTTACAAACTGAAATTTTTGTCAGAGCAGCACCTTAGATAGTCACAATGCTTTTCATTTGGTGTAAAATCCTAAATAATCATTTTAAATCCTGGACCAAAAAGAAACTTGTCTTGAATTTAATATTTTTGAATGCTTTTTTCTTTCTACACTTTATAGAAGTTTAGCTATTCAGAAATAAGAAACTAAGAATGCGATCTTTATTCAGATGTTACTGACATCAAAATGCATTTTCAGAAATAATAATCGCAAGTCTGATTTATAGAAATAAATCAGCAGATACATTTTTTTATCATTAAACCACATGACTGTTATTGATTGTTTCTTGAATTGCTTTATCATATTAGGTAATCATCCCATCAAGCTCTCCATATTCCTGAACACTCCATACCTTCTGTTACCCATAATAGCATTAGTGAAATTATTGCATGAACGGCCTCCCCAAGCCAGAAGTTTTCTTCAAGTAAGTTATCAAGAAAATATCCACTTTTAATGATAGTATTATAAATGTCTTCCAGTTATTCATGCCTATCTTAAGTTTGCATTTTTTGTTTTCATTTTAATACTAGCCAATATTTAAGTGGTAAGGTTTTTTCTCCTTGTAAATTAAAGAAATTTAGATGTGTATCTGTTATCTTCATTTTTTTTTTCATTTTTAATCTCGAAATTTGCCATAAATTTTGCAAGTTGATACAGCAGAATTTTTATGTTTTATGAATGTGGGAGTGATCCTTGGTATACAATTTCAAGGAAAGAGAAAAAAAAAATTTTTTTGATAGCATCATTGAAGCAAAAGATAGATACGATATTTCTCCCAAATTGTTGACTGCCTCTTTAATTTATTTTATGTTGAAAGACTAAACGTTCTCAAAAATATATGCTTTCTTTCTGTCTTTCTTTCTTTTTAAAAAAAATTTTTTTTTTTTTACTGTAATATGCATGAGATGAGGAAAAAATATCTGTATGTTTTGTATGTTTGTTAAACTGTGAACTATTTTTTTCATGAATAAATTCATATTCATTGAGTCATTTTGGAAGTTAAGGGGTCTCTTTCAGTAAAACATTTCTTAGCCTGCGTAGGGCAGCTTCTGGTTTGAATCTACTTTTCTATTTAAAAAATTAGAAGAAGCAAAATAAAATATTGAATAAGCTGACATAAAGTGTATTTTCATTGTTTGCAAAGCTTTTCATCCAGTAAAATTCAGTGGAAAGAAACTGTGATTTTTCCAAAAGGAAAAAAATTGAATGTTTGCTTTGATATTCTTATCCTTCGTTAATAAACAGAGTAACCAACTGATCTTGGATTGCATTGCTTGTAAAAATATATTGTCTCAATATATGAAGATTTAAGAAAGGAAAAGAATACCCTGTGAAGACAGATTTTGAAACAATATCGTTCAAGTTTATTGAAATATTAGGTATTTGTGTGTGAATCAGAGTTCCTGTTTTTGTTGGCATATGTAAAAATTTAATTTTGTTTCATTTAATTCTTTCCAGTTTCCAAATATATTCAGGCGTCCAGTTGATTTTCTCTTCATACTCTACTTTGGAGCAGCTCTTTGTATTTCCATCTACAGAGCTCTGGTAATGGCTTTAGTTTATAATGTAAATCTGGGTTTACATTTTTTAGCTTTTTTCAATTTTTTTTTTCTTTTTCGTTATCGATTTAGTTTTTCATCATTTTGCTTGTTCACATAATGTTTAAAATTGCCATTTCTTTCTAAGTTTGAATAAGTTTCGAGATCTGTATTATTTTTCTAAGTTGAAATAAGATTTTGTTTTGTTTCTTTTCATTTGGAAATATTAATGACTTTCTGTTTCATTGCCTAACGTGTTTCTTCTTTATCAGTTTGGAAACAAATATCTAGCAATCATTAATTAAGATACAGCAAAAATCAATTTTGAAATATTATGCTTCAGATAAATATTTTATATGTATTATATATTTAGCAGAAAAGGTATATTTTAGAAATCAAATATTCTTAAATTAATGATAAATAAAGCCAATTTTAAACGTGTGAATTTGACAGGCCGCCATGGGAGGCAACTATAGCTCTATGAAATTGTATGTCAAAGATTACGACCCATATTTGAGAGATCCAACCAACTTTCCGTTTATTCAGGCAAGTTTTAGAAGTAGAGAATCAGTCTTTTTTTTTTTTTTTGGTTTCGGAATTAATCTGATCTGTGTTGTGATTGAAGTATCAATGGGAAAAAAAGGGAAAGTAGTAAACGCCTTTGATTTGTACATTTAAAAATCTGCAAAACCGAAGTCACAGAAGTGGTTTTACAAATGCTGATAGGGATTGATGCAGCTAACATGTTGTTCATAGCATTCAAGTAAAAAGAAACTATGGCCTGTATGAGAAAAGATAGCTCTCTCCTGTTTGAATATGCCTGGATAAGGTATGAAATCTTTGCGTCTAGCTATCACATAAGTAATTGTTGTTGCTAATATTTTACCCACCTTTTGTAAAGGATTTTTTTTTTCATTGACAACAAGAAGTTATTGTGTCCTGGGCAAAGGTTTTAGTTGAATCCTGCCTCTTTAAGAAATCAGGACAATGCAATTTTTCAATTTTTTATTTGCTTCATCAAATTATACAAAGTTAAAAAAAAATTTTTTTTTTAATGAATCTATACAAAGTCAAAACATGATTTTTTTTTTGGGCTGGAAATATCCACAATCTAATTCGAAGAATAATTATTAAATTTGTGATTGATTGCATGTATCAGTATGATGCATGCATAGAATAATTCTATACTTTCTTCTTTTAATTTTCAAATTTTTTGGTTTATTACTTAAACCGAAAAGAGAGAAGTTTTTTGTTTTTTTTTAAGTGGTGTCACTTTCCCAACTTTCCTTCATAAATGGATACATTTATAAGCTACTAAAATCTCTGTTACTTTTGTCCTCTTCATAGGTCTCGTCTTATGCATACTTCTTTGTAGCCTATTATTTGTTTGCTATTTACGGCTTGCTTTGTCCTGGTCAACACTGGATGGCTGACTGGTCTCTCATTCATGCAGGAGCTGCTGCCCAGGTGAGACAGTTCTCCTCTTCCTTCATCAGAGGTTTTACCTTTCAATTCAAAGATTTTATTATATTGAGTAACCAGGCCAGCAGTCTCATTAATAGAAAAATACAAATTCGAAAGAGATTACTTTTTAAAGTAAATTTCATTGCTGTTTGAAGAGCATTATTTCCTCTTTCATGTCATGCTACTATAAAAGGAAAGCATACTCAAATGTGTTCCTTTTTTAAAAAGACATACATACATCTGTTGTTTTTTTTTTTTCACATGCTTGATTCAAGATGATATTCAAAATTGTTGGATTTTTTTATTGATTGTTATTTAGAACCTTTATTTTGTTATTGAAACACTATACCTTTAAAGATAAATTTAATCAAGTCAAATTTCTGGCAGTACACTTCCTTAAATAGCGCATGCCTTCTATTGTGTTTTAAGAGCTAACATAAAGAAAGCCCTTAATAGAGTATATAACTATCTCCAACACACAAAGAGCTTTTGTGGAGAACGAAATGAAAAAACAAGTTGCGAGTCTACATCACTGAGATCAACTCAAAATATTAAAGTAAAGAAGCAAAAAGTCTCAATGCTGTATTTATAGAGAGCGTTTTGCATGTCTATAGAAAGTTTCCCATGCGAAGAGGTGAGTAGTTTTCACCCCTCTAGACAATGGTTTTCATTTAAAATCAATCATGCAAATCTGCAACTCGACTCATTTTGTCAGACTGCTACAAATATAATAATGTCAGTATGATTCCTAGCCATATCTATAGTGTCACCTCAAAAGGAGACATTTTTCAAATAAATAAAAAATAAGCGTTGGAAAAGTAGGTTTTGTGCTTCTTAGAGTACATCAAGCATAGCTCAAAAGTTAGATCAATCACTGTGCAAGTTTCTAGAACATTATGAGAAAGTTCGGATGAAAAAAAATTGAGAATCTCATCCTTTCCTCAAGTCATCTCATTTTGTGATATCTTTATACTTATCGAATGTTAAAAAAGTGATGTATGTGATAGCTGAGCTCAAGAGATTCTGGACCCTTTTGGCACGCAGGTGATGAAGCAGTACTGTTTTATACAAAGCTCACACTTCAGATTTGATAATGCTTACCTATCCTACGTTTCGAAGGAATATTTCATGGCAAAACTGAAAATGAAACAAATTTTATGTTAATCTTAAGTCAGCATGCATAGAGAAAGTGAAAACATATCTTTTTAAACTATTTCAATTCATTCATCCGTTTGGTGAACAAATTGAAAAGATGTCCGCAGTGAAGTCTACTGTCTTCTTCATCATGAACATGATTTTCAACAAGCTGATTGTTTATATTGCGCAAAACTGTGGGCATGCATGCACACACACACACACACGCGCGCGTGAGAGAGAGAGAGAGAGTGAGAGAAACACAAGTAAGTGATTTTTTTTTTTCTACATTTTAGGGCCAGATGACTTACATCCTTGGAGCCCGCCATCACCGCACAAACTGGACTTTCCGGTTTGATACCTCAGGCCCAGAGGCTTCCATCTTTTATGGCATTAACTTGACTCTGCTCCTGGTTCCTCAGCTGTTTGCAATCTGGTGCCTCTGTGATGTGGAAAAATTTGGCCGTAGCAACACTGTGCATAAAATACAAGTGGAGGAAAATGGATTTATGTCACTAGAGAGTTCAGATGCCAAGAAAAAGTTATAGTTGCTGTACATAGTTGTATTGTTGAAATTTTCCTCAGAAAAGATTAATTTGCTTCTCACACCTGAATCAGGCTCTTATTGTGGCCTTACAGAATAATATTTTTTTTTCTGTTCTCTGATTAAAGGGGAGGGAAGGGGTGTAGGATTCTAAGTGGAGGTTTGTAATTTGGATAATACATAGTTGTTTGATTGATTGCATAAACTTGTTTCCACCTATAGGTTTGCATTTTGTGTAATAGGTAGCTATTTGATTGTATAAACTTGCTTCCCCCTATAGATTTGTATTTTGTGTAATAGGTAATTGTTTGATTGATTGTATCAACTTGTTTCCCCCTATAGATTTGCATTTTGTGTATTATGTAACTATTTGATTGTGTAAACTTGTTTCCCCCTATAGGTTTGTAATTTGTGTAATAGGTAGCTATTTGATTGTATATAATTGCTTCCCCCTATAGATTTGTATTTTGTGTAAAAGGTAGCTATTTGATTGTATAAACTTATTGTTTTCCCTATAGTATATTAGTTTGTTTGAATTGTCACAAACCAGCATAACTAGAGCAATTCTGATCATGGCCAGCAGCAGCCCTGTGGGTAAGAAAACAGGCCAGAGTAAGCTGTGCAAGAGTCGCTACAGCATGATCAGTTTTTTGAATATATGCCCTTGATCAAGAGGCAGGAGTGGGTTGAAGCAAGTGATAAGAAACAAAATTTTGTTTTAAAAAAAGAACTTTTTGCACCTTCTGTAACAGTGTTACCTTGTAAGTACTGTAATGATTAACATCGACTTTTAAAAGGTGACAAAAAATATTAATCAAAAAGATTAGAGGGTAAAAGACAATTATATAAATAAATGTAATTGTTCTTTGAATCTCATTGTCATGAAGGAGTATTTTACATCAAAAATGGTTCCAATGGAAATTTTTTAAAACATGCATTTTAGAGATACTTCTCACACATACGTAGACTTTTGTGCACATGTAATTCTCAAGACATAAAGTAAATAAA
The DNA here is from genome assembly GCA_019648995.1 of Plakobranchus ocellatus. Taxonomy (NCBI): domain Eukaryota; kingdom Metazoa; phylum Mollusca; class Gastropoda; family Plakobranchidae; genus Plakobranchus; species Plakobranchus ocellatus. The sequence continues at coordinate 1,860,900 of BLXT01004326.1, forward strand.
CAAAATTATGCTCATATTTCATTACAGGACACTTTCTTTATCATGTATCATCGCTTACAATTTTTAGACAAAATTAAAGGAAAACTTTTTCTTAGGCCTTTATTTTGTCAACCGGCATAAAGGAAGATAGAGGAGTGTTTGTCAGGCTCATCTAAAGTGCGAGAGGATTTCCACATAGGTGAATCACTGTTTAATATTGTTAGTACAATCTTGCAATATTAATCTTCAATTGCTGAAATATTCACATTACAAGGGCAGACATGCTTACTGTTTGAGAAATTTCTGATTTGTTATGGAAGCCTACCTGAAAATTACCTACGTTCCAGAAATCTACATTTTTATTACAAAATCTGGAATTTTGCCGTTTTGTGATTGGCCGTGCTCCTTACTAGCCCAGTCTAGGTTTAGCGGTGCTTCCCTAATAGCGTGCAATAAACTTGGATGGGAAATAAAATTAGCAAAAAAAAATTAACAGTTGTAGCAAAGCAACAAACTTATCGGACAAGACTCGTATGGCACTGCTGGCTAGACTTTTCTTTTCAGCTCCCATTCTCTGAGTGTATTGCAGATCTTGCCTCTCGCAAGCTGAAGAGGGATTGGGGCAGGGTGGGGCAATCCTATCAGAGCAGTGGTACTGGATGCATCATTTCTAGGCTTACCCATCACTGACTATTGACCCATTGACAGTTTGTTGTGTGCACTGTGAGTTCACTCAGTTGGGCTATGTTTTTTTTTTCTACAGAATTTATCTTTGCAAGGAAAGCAATTACAAAAATTCTGATGGTAAATTTGAAATCAGTGACCTTGAAACAAGCAAATTATCACGGCAGAATTCCAATTTTAATAGAAATTAACATATTTGGGATAATTATTTCCCGTTTTTAATCTGTCAACTTAATTCAATGATTGGGTTAAACATTATTATTTAGACTTTGAGACTCACTACAAGTACCATGCCTTTAAGTCTACAGGAGTGGGCCTAACATAGTGTTTTGCACTCACTGATATAGACCCAGCTTTGAACTTGGTGGCTCTGGGCTAGACGGTGTGTGACTGACGATAGGCTCTAGCTATTGACGGTCCTGTGATAATTATGAACTGCTTGTAGATGTAGAACTTGTGTTTAGTGAAGCCTGATATTTGATGAGTCTCTTTGAGGTGACCAAAAGGATATTACTCTTTACAAAAGTTCCAATTTGCAAGAGACAACATTGTTTTAAAAAGAATGCATTGAGGTATTTTGTGTTATAGGAATAGAGTAGGGGAATGTTTATTTTCCTCCTGATAAAGGCTAATAAAATTGAATTTTAATAGCAATATCATTCACCCAAAATTAAACAAGTAAGGGCAATATGAGTAGTCCAGTTACAAGGGTAATTTTTTTTTTTCACATATGGTCAATCTAGGGCTAATTTGCTAAACATTCAAGTGAACAGATTGAAAGGTATTTGTGCAGGCTAGGATGTTCTTTTAAGCACCTAGGCTTAGTGCTTTGCACTGATTCAGACATAAGCTGATATCCTCTACACTCTTACATGGCCTAAAGGAATTTTTTTGTTGTTATTAGTAAATGTGGTTACATTGAGTGCCTTATTTTTTTGTGCTTTCAGCATCAGTTCCCGTCAGATTGCACCTTTTTATTTTATGTTATGCATTTTTACACTTGATGTCCCTGAAAAGTTTTTTCAAAGATTCGCATGTCTTCAGCGGATACAATCATGTTTTTTAATCATCTAAAAAAATTTCTCTTAACATTAGCTTTCCAAATCACCATTAGACTTTGATAAGGGCATCACTTGGCTAAATACAAATGTGAAAAATGACCTGGCTTTCTACCACATGTTATTCTAGACATATATTAAAAACATGATAGTCTATGTCTGTGACAGTGCTTTAGATGAAAGATGCATGAAGAAAAGATGACAGGGGTGCAGGTTAATCTAAGGTGCCTATAAATGATTTTAGATAAGATGATTTCAAAGCTTCATGTGCAGTGTATATATTATGTTCATGCTGTTTACATAGCCGCCCACTATTATGACAAAATGTCATAAATTATGCTTTTCAAGCCAAAATTACACGTTACGGTTTTAAGACCATTTTCAAGTCAAAATTACAATTTTTCTTCCTTTGCACAAGATAAATGTAGACTATTTCACTTTCATTTGCCTTGAACTTTCACTTTTGCTTCTTTCTATTTCTGACTTTGCACCTGAAATGGAAGTTGTTTGTTTCTTAACAATAAAAATATTATGCTGCCAATTATTACATGAAATTTTTATTTGATTTTCGATATTGTAGTTTTGAAGATGTGCCCACTTTCGACCACTGTATTCAGTGTTGCGTTGCTTTGTTCTTCAAAAAAGCCTAGTGGTTTTTTTCAAATCAAGAATATGTTTACATGCATTGTGTTTTCACCGAGACTATGGCCTCTATTTCTCACTAAACACAGAATACCAGCAACAATGGATAAGTTTTATGGAACTTCTGAGATTTACATCTTTGAAAATTTTTTATCTGGAGTTGGATCTTTTTGGGCCAAATGTTATTAGTGAATTGTGAAGTCTACAAGTACACGAGAGCTAGACCAAGATCTACCTATTGTACCCTCATACTTAGAGCAGATCTCATATAAGTCTAATTGTAATCCCATATCAGCAACAATGTACTGGCCAAGAATCTCAATCATGAAGAAGGCATTCAGACAAGTTACACCAATTAGAATTTAAAAAAAAAAAATTTTAAAGGGACTGCTTATAAAAAAAAAAAATTAAAGGGACTGCTTATACGTCAAATCATAGCCTAGATGTAATCATGGTGAAGACCTACAGTATTGCACACACTTGAGGATTTTTTCATAGAATATGCAGGTCTTAGTGAAGATTGTTTGAACAAATCCTCTTTCCTTAGAGATGAATTTGAATTTTTAAAATGAATTATCCATCACTTAAGAAATTAAAAATGCCCCTAAACAAACAAAGATAATGTTTGATTTCAAGGACATCATCATTGCAATTTAAATTTTTATACAGCTGTAGTAAAGAAGTTTTATTTTTGAAGAATTTATACTAAAATGAACATTGTCCTGTTGGCTAAAATACTCTAGAATCTACTTTAGATCTTGTGAACTGAGTTCAGCTTTGCTTCAATACAAACATAAATAAAGACCCCATATTTTTTTTCCACAGTCGTTTTAATTTCAATCTTTTCTAAAGCTTATATTTCAATCTTTTCTAAAGCTTATTTAGCTGCATGCATTATCTTTATTCTTAAACGAAATTTGGATTAGTATTAGTATTAAAATTGTAGTTTTGGTCCTTGTTTTGTTTAACGTCCCCATACTTACCAATTTATGCAGATGAGTGGTACATTGCTGTCCTTTTTGTTTTTTTTTAACTAAAATATGTGCAGTTTGCTTTAAAATTGTAGGCTACTATTTTATTAATGTGCGTGCATTGAAAGAAGCACAAAGAATATAATAAAATATGTGGTTTACAGTTTTGAGTCCCAGTTACTGGTTTTCCTCTTGAGATTATTACAGCTTTTAGTTTTTCTAGGTTTGCAGCTTTCCATTTACTTTAGCCAATGTTACTAATCAGCTCTCCAAGGGGCAAAAGAGAAAGCCCCCCCAAACAGCCCAGACTTCACATGTATCTGAATACAAAATGAACACAGGTAATTTTATGATAATGTGTATCTTTTAGCTGCTGATGGCTTCAAGCCAACCATTCCTGCTATTTGATAAAGAGTATCAGGTATAGTATGCAACCCACACATGGTTAACATGCTGTTGCTTTGCATTTTATAACTGTTTTGGTTTCTTTCACTGGTCAATACTTATTTGTAAGTATGAGGTGCATGACAGACCTGTTCCTTTTAAGCAGCAGAATATCAGAATGAAATTTTTTTCATGAAAGTCGAAAAAACTACATGGCAGATAGGTGTGACAATACCATACTTGATTTAGCTACAGCACGTGTGAGAAGAATGGTACACATGCTGTTCTAGGCGTCATCTTTTGTTATAATCCTAGATTTGCATGAGTTGAATTCTGCCTCTTTTCATAGATTCTATCGTTTACACACACAAAAAAAGGGATAAGATGTGGAGACTTTTTATTCTGATTCTTTTTTTAACAGTTGATTAATATTAGCCTGTAAAAGAAAAGATGCCCTGAGATCACTGCTGAATCTGATTGGTGGGCTTATATGGACAATCACCTGATTAATATTGCGTTACATTGATTATTATAAATTTATATCGAGCTCATTTGAATCAAAAATATTTGCCATACTCGCCTTGGATAACACTTGATAATGACATTTTGGATTTTTGGCTATATAGAGAGGGAAAAAAAGGTGCAGTGGAGTCTGCTTATGACAAGGTCAGAAGTTTATCTTGACCACTTCAAGAGGATTCAAGAAGAGGGTCAGCAGATTGGCAGACATAGGCTAACTTAGTAGAGCAGAGTCTAGGCCTAGTCTGCAGTACATTGATCTCCGAGGGAGCAACCCATGTGTATGCTTTGACCGTTTTGAGATGATTCATCTTACTTTTAGTCTGCTAGACAACTGTGTCACTTGCAATACAGACTCATCCAGTTGCCTTGAGCAAAACCAAGAGTGTCGATGTTCATTTGAGACTAGTCCCTGTTTAGTAAGAAGGAAAAAAATTAGGTCTCGAAAAATGAGGTCATGTTGGTGTTAAATTAAATTTATCCTATTTATAAGAGGTCAAATATTTACTTTTTGTAGCCTAATATTTTATATATCATATATCATTTTGATTTATCAAGCATTAAGGCTCATGCAGTAGTTCTGCTTAGCAATGCATATAATTATACTATTATGATATTAAAAGATTGAGATTTAAGTCATCAACATCTACCGTGTGTATATGAACATATGTATGTGTGTGTAAAATATATATATATATATATATATATATATAATATTTATTTTTTCCTTCTTTACACCTTAGAGGAATGTTTTTCATTGAAGGATTTTCTTGTTTCTAATACCGATCTTTACTTTAAACATTAAGCTTATAAAGTTATATTTTATGTCATGACTCTTTGCTTAGCGAGTATCTATGATATCTTATTTGTGATTGTCATTTTTAATTGATAAAGCCTAAATGGCGAAATGTTTTTATGTATATTTTCTGTTGTTTAATTTGTTCTTATAAATTTGAGTTGGTGGTTGAATTCTTTTACTATATCTGAGAGAAACAAATATTACATTTGAAAGATGATTAAGACACATTCAGTGAAAAAATGATCACCCAAAAATGTTTAAATTGAAATAACATAGCTAAATGAAAATGATTTTAAGTCTCTGAATTGTAAACTATTTAACCCTAAATGATTTTTAGAGTCCCCACAATCATAGTTTAAAATTATTAACTTCAGTTTTTATCTGACACTTCTATTGTTAAACCCCTGACCTAACCCACTGTTTCTAGTTCCATTTCTTGATTCAGCCATTTAAATAATAAGTCCTGATATATATGTGAAGTAAAGGACCAGCTAAATCGCATTTGGGTAAAAATCGAGTCAAGTGGTTTGCAGAATAGATTACCCTCAAAATTATCATCCATTTAAATATCAAAATGAAAAATTACTTGTGTCTGCAAACCAAGTGAAAAACTGTTCAAGTTCACAGTCAGCAAGAAGAAACCTGGTTATTTTAGAAAATTGTGGCTCACATTGCCACCTAAAAAAATTGAAAAGTTGATTTGTGTATAATGATCAAGTTCTCCAGCAATACCAACAATAAACACAGACTTCAGAGATATGAGAATAATGTTACAATATTAACACAAGCTAAGAAAACAAGTCCACATAACGCCTCTCAAATTTTTCTGGCAATTTGCTCAGCACACCAACATTTATGAAGAAAAATCTAATCAATCGCGAACCATAACATCAGATAAACAAAATAAAGCAAATGGTATATTCATTGCCATATAAAATTATTGCTGAAAAAAAGGTTATATCTTGAATTTTAAAATTTCGCTTTTTATTTTAAAACTTGAGAATACAACTTGGTTGGTTCTTTACTTGGCCCTATCATTTCTCTCAAGGTAAACAACCGTACAAAGAATGTCATGATTTATTCAAGAGAACCCACTAGTGAATGAGACACTCTGACAAAGGTGTAAGAAACAAACATAAAATCTGAGGGAAAAAGTGTCAACTGGCTTTTATTTTAATTTTATTTTATTGTAAAGCTGAGGAATAAAGAATCAAGCTATGAAATAAAATAGCAAACAAAGTTATTCAAGGTGATATTTCAATACTTCTCTCTCTCTAGTGTATGTATATATGAATATATACACAAACACATACAAAGATATTTTTATTTATATCAATGTTTTAACTTAACAGCATGCAGTCGAAACAAAAAAATAAAACATGGCCTATTTTGCTCAGAAATCCTATTCTATTTTCCATAATTTGGAGGATATTATTATAACATGAATAACTATCCTTCTGAAGAGATTTTATGTTCAAGTCAGATTTGTTGACAAATTATCAAATTGAGGCCACACCATATGCAGACTTCATAGGAAATTTGGATTCCTGTTTCCAACAAAGAAAAATTCTTTAAAAATCTTTGATTACCCTGTACCAATGATTTTTATAGAAAAGTTAATTATGCTTGTTAGAAATGATTTGTTTTAAAAGGCATAATATAAAATAGAAATAAAAGTTTGGGAATGATTACATGTATAATTAGCAAAAAAAAAAACAACATAAAAAACTTTGTTAAACAGAAGAACTAAATTTAATCCTTTAATATGGCTGTGCTGGATTCAAATAAAGTGTAGTGTTGAGTGGTATGGCAGACACAGCACTTTTATTAGCCTTGGCAGAGTTAGACCACAATAAGAAATCAATCAAAGTACTCTAATCATTTTATTTATTACTCCCTGCAAGAGTCACACAAAACTTAATTTAAAATAAAAAAAGGGAAAATAGTTACCCTCTTTTTTTTTGTTTTCAATTAAATTTAACATTACAAGTTTTGTTATTATGGCAAACAAAGGTTATCCTTCAATCATAATTATTTCTTGTAATAAACAATAATTAAGGAATGTGGTTCACAATGCAACTTCTAACTATAACATAATCAATACAATACAAAGGGAAGAAACAAACAAATATGATTAAACTTTATACATCAGATAAGTATTCAACAGAGGATCATGAGCAAAAGAGTTTTCAGGTCAACCAAATGGCCAAGTTGAGCTAATTTTAAACTCATCTTTCCTTACCAAGTTTTTCCAATAGCTTATGAGAAATTTGCTTTTCATCTACAGTTGAGCGAAAGAATGAATAAACTTCTCCTTTTTTAGGCAATACGCCCATTTATTCAGGAAAAAAACAAAACAAACAACAAACAGCAACTTAATGGTTGCAAAGAAAATATGTCCTAGCTAAGCTGCAGTCCCAAGAAAAAAGATAAAATATTTACATGTTTTCCTTTATACAATTTTTAAAAAGCCCTGTCTGGGTGTAATGAAAAAAAAATTATACAAAAATAAGGCAATGACGCAAAATTACTTAAAAATCAGTTATTCTGGTTTCAATCACACATAAGCAGAGAGAGGAAGATAGCGATGAAATGATGGGGGAAAAAAAGTGAGAGAGAGGTAAGGATGGGTGACATCAGTGAGACTTAAGATGATTATAAACAGCCAGGGGGAGGAAAACGCAAGTAAAGAGCTTTGGATGAATAAACATACTTTTATGGTTAGAAAAGTAAACTTTATGTAGAAGTACAAAAAAGAAAGACAAAATGTAAATTGGAAACCTAACATATTTTTTTTTTGGGCTGATCTAAAAATAATTAGCAATTACTGCAATTTGCAGCTGCTTACTTCTTTAATTTAGACTGGCCTCTGAGCATAAATACATTTGTATCTTTTACGCCTTGCTAAATATCTCACAAAGCATTCATGTTCAGATTCAAAATCACAACTAATCCATCTCCAAAGTTGCAGAATCATGAGAAATGATTACGTTAACAGAAAACAGAGAAATAATAAAAAACAAAACACAAAACTTATAAAAGTCTTATGCATCACCAGAACATTTCTTATGCAGGTTCAGTGTACACTCCAATTCATTGGCACACAGGAAGAAATTTGCCTCTCAAATTCTTATTGTAGAAAGTGTTACGACAAATAACTTAGCATATTGCACTTCTTTTTGAAGGAAAACCACATTCACGAAATCATACTTTGGATTTAAAGATCGCCAGTTCAGTTAAACATACATAAGAAGTACAATGCAAAAATTGATTTATCAATATGAAAGGGACAAATGACTTAAGTTTTTTTTTGTTTTTTTTTCCACTCATCTTGAATGCCTTTCCACCAACAAGGGAAAGTGATTTGATTGTTTTCTGCCCCTCAAATATCCTAAACCTACTCTAGGAAATCATTCTCTTTTACAGATACTAAAGAGAACAATGGAGGAGAGTGAATTCAAAGGAAACAAGCTCACAAAAACTAGTTTCTAAGAACCATACAAACACAGTATATCAGAGACCAAAAAATATAGAAGAAATACCATTGGCACGATTTTGATAATGTAAAAATATTTAATTCAGTGTTACTGACAGTGACAGAAAAGAAGAAACAAAGAAGGAATTTATAATGTGAATTAGTTGGCGAGGCATGCTATCAATAAAAATGATATATCAGCCTTAAATAAAATTAAAAAAAAAAAATGAGTGAGTAAAAATTGTAACCACATTTGGAAATGTGAGAAAAACCAATTCAACCCTATCCATATGTGTGGGGTAATTTTGTTACCCCAAGACTTGTTTTAAATTTTTAAAAAATACTTAAATGGGAATTTTTTTTCAGCTTTTCAGAATTCCTCAAAAATGCAATTTGACATACGATTACATAATAATGATTGACAGAAAATCAACATTGAGCTGAAATGAGGTCATTTCTGAAACCCTCTTGTATTTTTTTTACTATGTAAAGTGTGGGGTGATTTTCTTACCCCTGACGTAAGGATAGGTATATAGCAATTTTTTTACCATGCACAGTATGGGGACAAGCATGATATACAGCACCTTGTACGGATGGGGTCAATTGATTTATTCTCAAAACTGTCATTTGAAGCACAAAAGAACAAATTATATTACAATATAATTGTGGAATGATGAACAAAGGCAAAGAGACAAAAAGTATTTTTTTAAAGCAATAATGTACTTCAAAATCATTCAATTATTGATACGATATCAGTAATAGTTGTATGCACACCAGAACCTGCATTACAATAATTTGGAGAGTAAAAAAAAAAAAAGGATTGGAGGGGGTATTGGGCAATCACATTCACAAGGAAGATGACAGAGAGGGATTAAAAAGGAAAGAAAAAGGGTGTTCTTTGGGAAAAAAAAATCTTCAAAACTAAACATTGAAGCTTAAACTTGGGATCTTGGCTAATAAGGGATTTGTGTTTTGCATGACCATTAATCTACAGGAAATGGAATTTATTTTTGTCGAGCTCTGCTCAAGCATATACAATGTAATTTTATAGCACTGATCGTTTCATATGTATGGGCAATATCAATACTGCTTAAGATATTGACATGGTTCATCCATTTTTAAATCATAAAGTGAAAGCGTATAATTCATATATACTCTTGATGGACAAGAGGATACCACTCCAGTATATTAATTCAAATATTATGAAGAAAACACAAAATAAAGACTCTCAAATAAAACAAACATTGCCGAGAGCTAAAGATGAAAATCCACAGTTAATGAATAATTTTTTTAAAGTAAAGAAAGAAAAAGAATTAATACATAAAAGCTTTTCAGATTTGTTGGGCTTTTTTTTTTTTTTTGCTTTTGAATTTTTTGTTTTGCTTTGTGTTGTTAAACCTTTGTAAACCTTTACATTGATGCAGGTCTGTGTTTCAATCAAACTTAAGATACAAACTAGTTTTGACTGATTTATTTTTAATCCTTTCCAAAAACTCATCCCATCAATCAAAAACTTGAGTGGCGGCATTGAAAGCCATACATAGCTGCTTTACTCAATGCAGATTAATAAAAAAAAAGCCAATCCAACTGCTCATCTGTGTCTACAAAAAGTCATAAAATCCTTTAACCCTTTCCCCGGCGACTGGGTGTAATCCACCCGTGAGCGCCGTAATTTTGTCATTATTCGATTAATATTTTCCAGATTTAGTTATGGTTCTACCTAATCCTCAAGATAGTTGGTGTGCTTCCCCCAAAGTGCTCAAATTCATCATTGTGCATTTTTTGCAAAATTTGTGGGGGTTCAAAATTTTTTTATACAATCCCCGGCGACTGGGTGGCTCACACCCGTACACCACTTTATAATAGACTATAATGTACCAAATATATGAACAGAGCATATTTTACAAAGAGATTGCTTAAGATTTCATGCACTAAAACCAAACAGTAATGAATAAATAGTAAAAATACATTTAACATGACTGATTTCATGTACAGGTCACACTTGATCGGACGAATAGTGTCATTTGTACAAGCACATTCTCTCTCTCTCTCTCTCTCTCTCTCTCTATCTATCTATCTATCTATCTATCTATCTCTGTGTGCCTCTGTCAGCCTCTCTCTCTCTCTCTCTCTCAAACACATTGAAACTAAACAACATTATAAAACCAAATGCATGCAGTGTATAGAAGTTGACATCTAAGAACAGGTTTGACAAAAGAGTACGGAATGATATCGACATATGTGGCACTTTTTGGCAGTCACAGGTGGCCCAAAGCATGTCGACTTAGTTTTTCGATCTTTTTTCACGGGGCAAAATGTACAATTTGTCTGTTTGTTGCTTGATGTACCCTCTTTTCTGGCTCTTTTTGCTGGGGGTTCTGAAGATAATGCAAAGGACTTAAGTGTTGGAAGAAGAGATTTCAGCACAGTGCCGATGTTCTATCTGACTGCCTCTTGGGAGTGAAGGAACGTTGGCCCGACGCATGATCTGGGGAAGGGTTAGCGGACGTGCAATGTTCATACTAAACCTTTGTCTGTTGACTTCAGCGGACAAGTCCGCCCTAAGATCTGCAGGGACTTCTCTGCCGCGGGTTCGAGCCTCGCCACCGGCGTCCTTGCCTGACGGAGGCCCTAAAAAGCCTGAGATCACATTGTTGTGGACTGGCTATATATAAAAAAACCAACTTCTTCAGCGGACAGTGTGTCCAGGGGGAATTTCAGCCATTTTCATAACGATAAGCCACTGTTTTCACTTTCTTTTTGTTGTAAAAGCATGTGCTATTTGATTCATGGCGTCCATACGGCCATTCATTTTACTGTAAAACAATCTCCGGTTTGTTCTTGTCTTGGGATATGTCTGGTGTGCTATGTTTGATCAGCAACACATTTTTCTGTCTTTTACTTTGGTATGAGACGAAGTGATTTTATGCTTGAAGACAAACTTTGACTCCCCTAAGATTTTTTCCTGGAACTCTCTTGGAAGAAATTTTTTTTATTCTTTTAATTGTTCTCACAAATGTCAGTATACATTTCATCACTTATTCTGCCAATTTCAGATCTGTGAAATAATTGCCATATGTCACATTATGTCCTGTACTTTTGGAATAGCTTGACAAATTTCAAGATTGGACCTAAAACAAACGTGGGCTGAAGCAAGGGCAGTTACTCTTGCTTGAATCAAAGGGCAATCACTCTTGTTACCTTTCCAGACCAGACTTGCCAACTAAGCAAATGCAAATAAATGTACCTAGAAATTAATTCACAGGCAACTTGTTTTCTTCACAATATTAGATTGAAAAAATATTTTCACTATTTAATAAGTATACGGGTGTTTTACACCCACTCGCCGGGGACAAGATATGAAATATGTTGCCGGGGAAAGGGTTAACAGAAAAAATTTGTACTCTCTGTAGAAAAAAAAAAAAAAAAATATATATATATATATATATATAGATCTATATTGAACATCATTTGATGCACTTCAATTGGTCCTGTAGGCATAAATATGGCTGCCGTCAAAAGACAATAAATTTTATGTGTGAAAACTCGTCAAAAATTCCAACTGACAGATTGCAATATTTTGAACTTTAATTACATTTGGCTGAACTAGTGTTAAAACCAAACAAAAACACACACACACAAAAAATGCAACCATTTTCTTACTTAAAATAAAACATCAAAAAAAGCAAAATACATCTTGAAACAATTCCAAACAAGCAAGATGTCTTAGTGGAGCCATTTTGAGATTTATAATGATTACCAAAACAAATAATTTGCTTAAGAACACTTGAATAAAAATTTTAATGGTCTCATTTCATTCTGTATCAAGATATCAGATAAAAGCATCAATTCAAAACTACTTTTTTTTCTGCATCTGATTCATTGAGAGTTGTTGCTGTCCAGGAATAATATCAGTTCAGAATACTTGTTTTCCTAACAACTACTGCGGTGCATGAAGTGAAAGAGACAACAGACACTACAACTTCTCTGCAAATGATTTAAAACGGACATAAAATTATTCTTTTACAAGCTAAGAGCTTCAAGCAACATTCCAAAATCAAAGGATGCAAAATTATTTGAGGGTGTCAACATCTATGCATATTATTTTTTCTTTTGCAAGCATAATATGGAATGAAAAGCCAAAGAGAAAAGAAAAAATATTATAAAAGTTTAAACTTGTGTTAGTCTTATAGCATAAGTATAGTTGCCCCTGAGTTGCCCACAAAACATAAATAAAAGGCTATTATTGAAATGAGAATGAGTAAAATGACAAAACTTTAACTGCTTAGCTGAACTATTCCTATATCTCAAACTTAAAGTTCTATCGCTTGCCATAAATTTTTTGCTTGATAAATTTTTCTTTTTTTTTTTTTAAATTTGGCTTTTAATGTGTGAAATTAAGCATTAGGTTTCATTGCATACATTAGATCAAGTTTAGATCTAGTGCTTTTATTCTCTCTGTGAAGGGCAAAAGAATATAAAATATTGTAAAATCTGTACCTCAATAAGTATCGCATATAGGTGATACACTAGATCTAAACTTGATCTCAATATATGCAATATAATTTAATGCTTAATTTAACAAATTAATAGCCAAAAAAAACAAAAAGAAAAAGACAAATTTATCATGCAAGATATTTATGGCAAGCAATAGAAAAACTTTAACTTTGAAAAGCTGCAATAAAAGTAAATTTAGCTGTAAAGCATGGTTCAATTATGAGGCAAGCTGGGTAAATCAGGCACACTTTGCTGTGGATTCTTTCACCCTGGAGCATTTTGTGAAATTCTTATTGACTCAAAATGATATTAACTGTGCAATCTTAAAACTTACATTACTATACATATACAATTGTAACGGACAAAAAAAAAAGCCTTTTCTTTCTCAAGAAGTGTAAATTCCAAACTTACACATCATGCCTTGTGCTTGATTAACCCAGATTGTCTCACATATTAAGATTCAAACAAAATTTTAAATCACACTATATATCTATATAGAAGTGCCTACATATCAATTAAAATGAGTATAATTTGTGAAAACTGCACCATGCAGTTACGTATGAGCATTCAAACATTGAAAAAGCACTCTTTGTGTGCAATAGTGCATATTATAATATTAATGGAATATTAATTCTCAGCCCTGTTTTGTCACAACCATAGGGAACTTTTAGAGGGGAAAAAAAATCTTCTAGACACAAATCATTTTAATGGTTATCAGAGCAGAAAAAAAGGCAAACCAGTTTAACAGTTTAAAGATTTAAAAAAAAAAAATTTCTTGGATGAGGGGGGAAACCTCAATATGTGCTATACCTATTGAAGTGCCGATTTTACAATGTTTTATACTCTTTTGCTCTCTAGAGAGGGAAAGAATGAGACTTTTTCAGTTATAAGTGCAAAATTTGGAAATGTTGCAAATTTTAGTATGAATACCATCCTTTTAATCAAAAAGGTATTGAGTACTTTTCGCACCTCCAATAATTCACAATTGGAAACTTATTCAGAGTATTTTTTTTTAAACTTCTAAAGACTAATAGGTCAGATTGGACATGCTTGCCCAAGATTTGATTTAAAATGAAAGGAAATGTCTTATTTTGAGAAGGTTCGTTCATTTACATAAATTTTCATAGAAACATCAACTTTGATTTTCTCAATATCTGCTTTTTTCCACAAAAACCTTATGTTCTTTGAGACAAAAAGTCTGCCTCCAATATAAGTCACTCATAGGATCCCCAATCCACACCCCATTTAAACAAGGCTGAGTAGAACATGCATTCGAATATTTTGAAGTTTAGAGAAATGAAAATAAAGTGGAAACCTTGCAAGCCGAAATCCAATCATTTGAGTTTCTCAAACCAAAGTATTCGCAACCCGAGGTTTTTTTCCCTTTTTTGGCTTTAAGTTCGAAAGAAAGCTGATTCAAAGTCCACATCGCTACAAAACGCAAAAAGAAAAAAAATTGTTTTCCCCTCATCATCCCCAAAACAGTGCCCATCACTCTTCTAACAAAACTCGAATACTCCAGGAGTGCCATTGACAATAATGTGAGAGAGAGGAGGCATCAAACTAGGGTGAGAGAAGGGAAGTGCTGTGCCAAATGTACGTTTAATAATTAGCGGTCTTCTTTGAACCCTAATTTTGCCCCTTTTATTTGATAAATCAAAGTCCTATAATTTGAAGTTTCAATCCATCTCCTGGCACTTCGAATTATGAGGTTTCCACTGTACCTGAAGACTTTAATTGATTGATATCATTAATTTGAAAGAACAGAGCTGGGACATGCAGATCAGACCAGACTCTTGGAAGATTAGTATTAGAAATGTTAATATCAATCATTTAAAGGAGACTGAAATGATTTCTATTAAAAAATATAGTGGAACAGACTTGTCCTCTCGCATATCAAAATACAAATAGTTATAAACATTTTCCAAAAATTTTCAAACCTTTTATTTTAGATTTAAAATGACAGAATAGGTAAGGCGATAGATCCAACTTTGATGTACATGAGGATGATAATCAAACTGCAGTATCCGGATGGTAGCTTCTGAGTATCACATACACTCAGACACAAAACCTTTGTTGTGAAAGAAAACAGAGTAAATCAACAGACGCTGGACTTTCAGACAAAAAACAAGATAAGGGAGACTTCAAACAAATTATTTGATCAACTATTCTTGATTTTTGTACAAGGTATTCACAGCCGTGAATTATTCATATATCAATGCTTTTTAATCCCTTAGCATAGATAATTGACTGCAGCATCACAATTGACCAATTGGTGATAATTAAACCGGTACGCTGATTTTTTTAATGCTCTCTCTCTCTCTTTCGTTATTGAGACAATTAGGATTTTGTATTAAATATAAAAAGATTTAATTTAAAGGGGCACCAATATCGCTATTAAGTTTTCAAAGTTATTACATGTTGGGGTAATAACTGATCTCACAATTATACCTGTAATAACATAGAAAAATTTATGATGTTCATGGCTAGACCTAATACAAGAATTAACAGCGAACAGATGGAAGTTTGCTGACATGTTGGTCACACCCAAGTGTTCTTTCTAAGGGCAGTGTCTCTTAATTTGTTTGATAGGCTAAACTTCACATTTACACAGGCTACAATGCTGTGCCCTATTCAGTCATTCGCTGCTTCACCCTAGTCTGACTTATGGCAGCATACACTGCGTTTTTTTGCACTCCTTCCTTTGCCATCTACTCCCTTTCTCTCCCTTTATACATTGATACTTCTGCTTGAGCAGCAGAAGCACTGTTTCTACTACTGGTGGCTGAAAGTTGATTAGAGATATTTAATGATCCTGGTATTGACACCTGCAGTCATAGCTGGCTATTCATCACTTTTGAGGCTCTCATCCACTGAGGCACTTTGATCACTGCATGTCCTTACTGCTCCCCTTTTCTTTGCAACCCAATCCATCCAGTTCTTCAACACTCTGCCTTCCTCTTTCTCTCTCATTAGTTTTGATCTGCATGGTAGGCTTGGGATTGTACAGTGAGACACTCTAACTTGTAAGTTTAGCGGTAGACTAGGCCTTTAATACAAGACAGAAGTTTGTCTTTCTTTACCATGTTAGTTAAAATTTATGCCTCTTGCAAACAGCACACTTCACACCACAAGTTGTGACAAGTCCACTTTATCTCTCCTTAGAATTTCATGGCTTGCACTTGTTAGTTTTTTCCTCACCTCACCTTTTACCCCCTGATTTACTATGAACCTACCTTGTATCACATTAAAGGCAGGCAAAGGCATTTGAAATCCTGTTAATACAAAACACTATATATTTGATATATTATACAAGGCCCCAAAAGGGGATTTAAAAAGATCCCTTTGCAAGCATGGTATGATGGTCCCACTATAGTGGGTGCTGTTATAAATATTTATTTCTTCTCAATTTTAGATTAAGATTATGAACACTGTAATCCAAAATCTCAGATGCTAACGAATTCCAAACCTCATGACCATTTTATTACCTGTAAATTATCTTTTTCCATTCATTTCAAAAACAGTGTAGTCATCTTCATCATCATTACCATCGCCAAGCGGTTCCATTTCAACATCTCCTTGGTCATGTTGTGTAATTATTCCATACTTTCGAGATTTGGAACGCCTTCTTCTTAATCTGAAAAATAATATAAATAACTTAAAATAATCATACCTCAGCATCCAAAAATTACCTGTAACACGAATGAAATAGTTTCCCAGACTCTGTAGCATTTCTTGTGAACATTGTTTATGATTGTCATTCAAAACTTTCACTTACTACATACAATTGGAAACTCTTTTTTTCCCACCGAACCTCTAAATAAACTTAAAAACCAGTTCAAATGAGACATGAGGAGCAAAAGCCAGTTCCTAATAATCATTAGAATACATTTCAAGATTTTGCAACACTGTGCATGAATATCATTGATCTAAAAAATACTTTTTCAGCTAGACAAATTAATTTCATGCAACAATTTATTTAAAATTTTAAAAAAACAGCATCCATTTGATAGAAAAAAAATCATCTTCTATCTGGGTATTTCACATTATGAATTTGAAAAGTGTGGCATCAGTATTACTTTCGTATTCATTAGGGTAAAGATTGTTCTTTTTTTTTTTTTGTAAAAACAAATGTGTAGAGATGATTTATCTTCACCTTTTATCATAAATACTATTTTTGCAATCATATAAATATAAATATGAGGCTGTCACAAAATGCTGACCATGATTTTTTCTTAAGTAGTAGGATAATTATTTTTAGGTTTCAGAGGATTAAAAAATAGTAGCCAACCCATCTCTGATTTCTATCCTGTGCACAAAGATATTATCTGAAAAAAAAAACATTTGGTACCAAACTTTTAATGCTCTTTTTGTCTTCACTTTCAAAAGTTGTGCAGGTTTCAATCCGTTACCATTGTTCATATTTACCTTTTCCCTCATTTTTTAATAAAATTCTGCTTTAAATTTAATGAGTTATGAATGGCATAATTTATGCACCAAACTGCCAATGTTCATGTTTCTAAGTTATGTGAGGGTTTGCCAAAACGTGGGCTGTCAATATAGTTATGCGAGAAAGATTTTCTACAAATTTGAAAAAATTCCACTCATCAATGCATAAGTTTTGCTTTTGTCAGTACAATGGCATACGAAGTACTGCTTTATGTTAAAAAAAAAAAAATCAGTTTTGGTTGCATCCTTGCTGTCTAAATTGACCAAAGAAGTTTCTTTTCATAACTATGATGATAAAATCACCAAAAAAGTGGCCACCCATCAACAAATAAGGCTCATTCACCACGAAATGAAGAGACACAGACCAATTTTTTTTTACATGGATCTACTCCTGCTATCCAACTCTTCATGAAAATTACCTCATTGGTACTCATTTGGACTTTTCCATTTTGTAATTGAAGATTTTTTTTTTTCAAAATGCACTAATAAAAGGTGACCAAATTTGGGGGTCCACCTTTTGGCAATTGCTCATGTGGGTTTTAAGAATAGCCTGTTTTTTTTTTGGATAAGCTCAATTATTATCCATAATAAACAATCAACCATGATTCTTTAATTTTACAGTCCCATTTTCTCTACATTGTTTCAGTGATATATATCAACTATTGCCAAAAGGTGGATGGTGCTGAATACACCAAAAAAAGGGAGCAAATAGTGATAAAGTGGATAAAAATAAAATGCTGTGTTTGGTATTAAATTGTTTGTCTTAAAATAAAGATATATACATATTAATTATTATATATGATAAAACCAAGTGTTTGTCTTGTTTGTGCCATTAAAAAAAAAATGGTTGACAGGACCATATTAATGGCCATGAAAATGGGACACTTTGGGCTTGGTTCAAACCAAGTATGGCAACATGAAACCTGTGCAAAATTTCCGCAGAAGATTATGTTTTTATAAAACAGAAATAGATGTCAAACATTTCTGATAACTTCCTGTTGAGATGGCTGACTGAGATTTACGGGTCTTGTCTGTTTAAGTTGGAACTGTCGGCTAGGGTGCTTGATGTCCATTTGGAACAAAATTTGGATTCTAGATCTAATGACTAAAATCCTCGGCGAAGCGAAATTAAGAGCCATCACAGTATTCCTCAATAAAAAAATTTTATAACGGAATAGGCTTAACAAAGCCTATTACTAATTAGACTGGATTCTTCAAGTCAGACTTTTTATTTAACGCGATCCCAGTTAATGTCCGATAGTCACAACTGAACAACATTGTAATTCACGAAAACCAACTTTTGTTTCGGCCTTTTACTTCTCGCAATTCAACATTCCCATTGCGATAACAAGAGATCTCTTTTCCAAAACGGCGAACATGGGAAGACGCCTTGGGTGAATGCTTCATCTCTGAAAGTTACGGGTCGTCACATTTGACACTGTTTACAGCTATCAAAAGTTATTTTCAATAAAAATGTCGTTCGCCATAGTCATTCACCGTAAATTGCCATAAATGATTGAATTGGCCATTGTCATGATTGAAACTAATAGATCTAATCTAGAACTATCATTGCCGACGTTAAAAACTTTCCAAACCGACGAACCCAATTCATGTCCAAAGTAACAATCAACGAAGATCGCATTAAATTATTTATGTCTGTGCTGATTTTAAAAAGAGAACAGTTTTTATTAACTTAGAGGAGTTTAATTAATTTTTTATAGACGCCTAAATTGAAATAGCAAAGAGTTTGTATAACAATGCATCAAGCCTGTCTCATGTCCCCATGCCTTTTCATCACAACTGCCCTTCGCCCACTTTTGCTGTAACTGTACTGGTGCTCAATGCTTTTTTCATTTAGCTGTTTTTGAATAAAATCAATACAATTTGCTTTTTAAATCTGTTCTTGAGGTGTCATTCTGTATGGATTTGTGATGGTCTTGTCTCTGTTAGTTGTGATGCTGGACATAAAAGACTCTAAATTTTTTTGAGCATAGAGGATTTTTTTTTCTCTTCTCAATGAAAATATTAAAAGAGGTCAGTGTATCTTGGCTTAATTGATTACCATAATTAAGGTTGACAGGCAACAGAAGCTGCTAGTTTTTAACAAATTTTCATGGCCACATCACAATGGATACATTTGTGATTCATTCCTATTTTTTGGTTATTGAGGAAAATCTATTTAGTGTCAAAACCAAAGAGAAGGATAGTTGACAGCTACCAAAATATATAATCCGTAACATTAATCACAGGAATTTAATTTTTTAAAAAGTGTCCCACTTTTCAAGCTCACCTTTTGTCAATGGCTCATATGGGAAACTAATTTATGATTTATGTTGCATTGACAACTTATTCAAAATGGTTCTGTTTGCCCAAATAACAAATTATTAATTTTGGTTCTTATGTTCACAACCAAAACTTGATTCACCATCACAAGTGACAGGCTGAGTTCACTTATTTTCATTTCAATGTATACTTCCAACCAAGAGAAAGTTATGACACAGCATTATAATTTGTGCTAGAAGAGGAACTCAGAGAGAATGAAATTTCTACAACAGACAAAACTCATTATTTCTTGTCAAAAGTTTTATTGAAAGTATTTAGTTCCACTCTAATCACATATGACAAAGAACTTAAAACCTTTTTTAAAGCCTCATATTCATATTTAGTTGTAAAACAACTAGCATAAACCCATGAGTTGATTGACATATTTCTATTCTAATCCTACAGATGACCAACTTCAATGTAAATGAAAATCACAAACAAGAGTAAAAAATAACCCATGGAAGGATGTATACATTGCAGAGCCTTATTTCATAAATAGGGCCAATCCTTAATACTAATAGCAGTAAAATTTTAAAGCAGGATATAATTTAAAATGTTTTTTATGCCATTTCAAGGATATCTTTTTTACTTCTGAACATTCCCCTCTTTAGTATCATAACAGGGTTTGGCTCCCAGGTGTGCAAAATCCTTCCAAACCAATTCCTCTATGGGCAGCTGTCCCTCTCCTCTCCTTCCTTATACAGTATCATTATATTAAAGATTAATGCTCTAAAAAAATGACCTGAAGATTTTTTACCTGACAGCTCTCACGACGAAATAACAAACTACAATTCCAGTCACTCCAAGAGAAACATAGAGGGTACGTAATAACATTGCCTTGTTCTGAGACAATCGTAAGAGAGTGCCAACAGGTACATCATCCTTGCATCTTGTATCATTGTGATTGGCTGAAAGACTGCAATTCACCTTTTGAGAATTATGTTCTACTTCATTGGCATTACTACTAGATCTACTTTGTGCATTTGAAGCAGGGGATGCTTTTTCTCCTTGCACTTGAACATCACGTTTCACTCTATGCAATTCTTTATCTCCTTTGAAATCAAGATTTGATAATGATTGTGCAGACTCATTCATCAATGCAAGGCCAATGCATGAAACAATGATAGTCAAAATTGCAATGGACACATCCGGGACTAAATGTGGCATTTTTACAAGTAGGTTTATCTTAAACTTTGAATGTCGAGTCCTGTAAGATCAAGAGTTCAGCACCTATGACTTAGTTCTAGAGTCTATATCTGGCAAAACCTCAATGTTGCGGATATCTATCTAAAGGGTGAAAAATGAAACACAATTTTGGACTAGATCTAGATCTAGATTAGATCAGAATATCTCTGCTGAAAAGTGTAGGCCAAGAGCTTGTATGTACAATGATGAGACAAGAGTCTGGTCCTTATGAGACGCTCCTCCTCTGAATCTGATCAAATGGTAGGAAAAGATAGGCCAAGATGTAGATTCTAGAGTCTTGTATGTTGATACAAAGATCTCGATTTACGTATTACTAGACTAGATTAGATCTACAAGCCTAGATCTAGATTTAGATCTCTTTACAACACAAAACCTGTATCCTAGATCTAGCTTTACCACTGAATAGTAGAAGGAGACAGACCTATATATCGTATATATATAGCACGGTATTTAAGTTGTTTCTTTAGGTCACATAATAATATTTCCCGAGATCTTGACTGTCACTTTCAGACAGTACAGCAAGCATTAGCAAAATTAGCAAACGATCACAAAGCTTTAACAGACGGGCCTCTATGACGAGTCAGTTTCATAGAGTTACACGCCCTTGGCCTGATCTTTTTTTAATGCCAAGTAGGATACGGTAGTTCTAATTTTGATAAAAAAAAAAACACCTTTTTGTGATTGATTTATTTATTTATCGTTGTTGTATATTCTATGAATATACGAATGTAGTTTATTGCTATGTATTAAATGTCTACATGTTATACTCTTGATGAAAGTTGGGTAAAATGCATTATCACAACATCTCCTCATGGAATAAAGAGATGCTCAAACAGTGCTAAAAATGTACTGAGAATGAGTTACCGATAATCATCAATTAATATCTTCAAACTCTATTTGCAACGAATAAAAGTTGCTGCATTGGATTTGATGTATAAGTGATATACTTGTTTACAATTTTTTTCATAAATCTTGTGATTTTATACTACAATATTATTTTTCTCCTTAAAAAAATCATTCGATCTGTTTCTTTATTTTGTTATAAAGTAACAGTTCCTTTTAAACTGTTATTCACTGTTCCAATGCTCAACACTCGGCAGTCCTACTCACTGTACTCAATTACCTTTCCAACTTCCAACCAGACATTAGATCTAGAAAGTAAATACATGTATGCCTAGATCTAGATCTAGATCTTCTTCCTACTCTTGAATTAAAAAAACAAAAAAAATTCAAGTCTTGCATTTTTTTCAAGACACAAATCGAATGTTAGGAACAATTTAAAAGAAACTCAGCTCACTTAAATTTGAAAACCTCTTTTCAAATAATACAACCATAAGTAAATCTAATGAAGTCGATGTTTTTTTTTTTTACCTTTTAAGCTGTCAGTTCCTTGATGCTGTTCAGCCACAAAGCGTTGTTTACCTATTTATTTAATAGCTAAGCTACATTATAAGATGAAAGTAAAAAAGTTGTGAACAGGGGCCGGCAAGACTTCTTTTGCGCTCATTAGAAAGTGGGCAAGAGTTCCGAATGTTAGGATTATCCGAGAATAGCACATTTGTTTTTATGAAAGAAAGACTGCTAACTAACCTTTTCTAAAAAATACTATTTAATGGTATGAATAAAAAACACCCTCACAATTTCTTAAAATCACTTGCTTTTTATCGCTAAATTAATTACTGAATGGGACCAGATCAATCAAAACTCAGCTGCCATTATCCATGAGTAGGCTTATAAATACATTTGTGATCATTTTTTTTTAACTTTTAGAATGAAGTTATATTAATTATTTTTTTATAATATTCGTAAATTTAAAGAATTGTCTACAGTTGACTAAAATCCCATACTCACTTGTGCCACTGGTGTTATAGGCAAGACTTCCAAATATACACCCATGAAAAGAGAATTTTATGAACGCTAGATTGTTAACCAAATGTCATATTTATCATTTGACATTGTGAAAAATTCTTGTCATCAGTTATGTTTTATTTCAAAATTAATTTCTGAAACAAACCTGATCAACCAAAACTCAACTTCCATTATTTAAGATGGTGATCCCACGTGATTTTTTCCCCTAAAATAAAATTTTACAACATATTATTTTTGGATGAAATTATTTGTAATTGTTGACATTTGTTGATAAATTTTTTGAAATTGTCAACAGTTAACGAAAATTGCCTTAATTTCATCATTTCAATCGGAATATTGCTATAATTGCATAATCGGAAGTCTTTCCATGCTGTAATTTTTGTTATGTTTTTTTTCTTGTCTTTATTTTTTAATTGTAGCAGCTTAAAGGTGAAATGTTCTCTGTGTTGTTCATCTTGTCTTCGTTAAATCTACAGGTATTCTTTTTTCCCTTTCAATTAATTTTCCAACATCTCCAACTGTTCCAAGATCCTTAAATTCAATTTGTTTTTGGGAGTGAAGTATTTATAAAATCTCAGTGGCCATATCCAGTACTGCTAGAGCTAGAAAAAGTAGGTAGCTCTGTGGCAAACCTGCAGTTTGCAGTACTGAACAGAGCTCTGGATTTTAAGTTGCGATGAACAATGTTTGGCCTATCGGTAAAGATGAGTTTCATCTCATTGACTTTATTTGCACACTTACTGCAAAACTAATTAATCATATGAGATTCTAATAAAATAGTATACATATATATATAAGAGAGACAAGCAAAACAAAACAAAGCCTACAGCATCGATTGGACTACATGTATATTGTAGAGGCCTAGAATATGTGTGTAATATGTATGGACATAAAAGTAAGTTTTCTTGAAAAATTACAGTCATAAAATACTAAGAGAAGATCAACCATCTCACCCAATCATAATGAAGCTAATTATTGTTTTTAGAAGTTAGTAATAGTTGCAGCAGCTGCAGGGAAAATAGTATTAGTGGCAGCAGTAATAGGACCAGCAGTTCTAGTACCTACGGCTTCATCATCATAATAATAATAATAAGAATTAATAATAAAATAGTAATGATGATGATATAGTTCACTATTAAATCTAGTATTGCTTTTATTTTCATAGCTGTGGGTGAATCTAATCTAGCAAAAAAAATATGAAAGAAAGAAAACAACAAATAAACAAAAATTGCTATACATGGAGTCACACCATAGCTATAAAAATACATTAACCACTTGAGTGCTATGGGGTCGAATTCGACCCCTATATGACTTGACTATTTCAAACTGGCAATATAAAATGCAGGCGTTATCTGGCCATGTAGTTTTGTTTCCATTACGTACTAGGAATGTAAAGAAGTGTGTTTAGTCGCAGTTGATCAAAGGTAAACCCACAGATGTATTTTTACACACATATCCCCTGTTACTTAATTATAACTCAGCACTCAAGTGATTAAGCTCTAGTTACCCTGTTTACTACTGAAATGAGACAGGCTGCAGGTGGGCGTAGTGCTTCACAGGGATGCCAGTTTTCCGATTTAAACAGGATTTCCGACTTTTTGCCTTATTTTTATTACTTAAAAGTCAATTATACTTTTATTACAGCTTTGAGAAAACTCTTCATTACCATATAAGTTTCCTCCTTTTTTGTCAGAGGCCACTGGCATCCCTGGCTTCAAATACCATACCTGATGGAGCAGCTATTTCCAGCGGTGGTGGCAACAGACCATGTCTACTCTGTGCAGAGGTGCTGGCAATAGCTGAGGAGAAGTGACTCACTATTTCCACAGGTCCGGGAAACAGGAGCAGCCTTGTATAATTTCCTCACCTCCACATATCTTTGATGGTTGATATAGAATACAGAAAAAAGAAAAGATTTGTTATATTGTATACTGACTGGAAATGTCACTTTGAATTACATCTATACTGCTGAAAGCCGGAGCTTGGAAAAATGCGCTGTCCTTTTTTAGTGTTTTCTTGAAGAATCATAAATTTAGATAAAATAATTGAATCTAAGTTGAGACACTTAAAAAAAAATTCATTAAACTTCAAAAATAAATTAATGTTTTTATGGGTGTGGATGATATATATATTAAAGCAGATATTTTTTTGTAATCCATTATGTTGTGTGCAAAAGAATAAATATTATTTGTGTGGCATTTCCTTTTACATCATAGTGGGACAGTTCAAAATTTTCATCTTTATTATTTGTCACTATATTTTATTTGAAGTACAAATCCAAATGGCTCAAGTACATTGGAGGATTTTGGAATGCCCGCGGCGATTTAAAAACTATTTTATGCAATTATTGGAACATCTTCGCATCATCTACATGTCATTATGTTACAATTACTTCACATCATGGAACACAATTTTAGAAACTGCTATGGAACCAATGTTTTGGATTGTGGATCATTCAGCCCGATATATCGGAATTGTAAGTATGTTTTCCTGTTTTTTGTGGAAGGGTCTTCACAATGTGAAATACTTGAAACTGCAAATTTTGGAAAGTAATATTAAATCAACGCCATGTTAATGAATGAAAACCTTGTGCATATCATATTTCTGATAAAGAAAGAACGTGTTTCTATGCTGTCTAGGTTTTAATCAGACCCTTTTTATTGCAAAGATAAAGCTTGTTTTCTTTTGCACTGTATTAGCAACACAGAGATTGATAAAGAGTTTTGTAAGTAATTATGCCATCGATAGATCCTTTTATTATTTAGGTCTCATAGCAAAATCAAAAGAAAAAGGTAGCTGATTTCATCATTAAGATTTTTTTTGGCAGCCATTATTGAGATGGAATCCACCCAAATAATAAAACCTCTCATATCCTTAAGCAAGCAAAATTATAACCACCACACTGAATGTTGTTCGCTTCGTCCGCCTCATTGCTCCAGCACTCGGTGCCTTTGGTACGTGGAAAGGAGTGACGTGCTCCCCTCACCTCTCCTCTCCCATTTCAAGAATTCTAGATCCACATTAAAAATTATCATGATGGAATTAGATCTAGTGCAGATCTAGATCTAAAATAAGTTAGTTTCTAGAACGTTCCACCTGAATATTAGAAAGCCCCTATCCACCCAAATAATGTAACCCACCAACCCTATATTATTTAGGTGGAAAGTTATACATTGTGTATGAGGAAGGTAGATAAAAACCTTCCATTTATGAATGGACATCTAGTATGTATTTGATTAGATTCCACCTTTTTCTCCCTTTTTCTTTACAGGCTATGCATTCTTTGGGCATGTTCCAGTCTAGTATATGAAATAAAGAAATATAATTTACTGAATTGTAAACAATAACATCATCATCATCATCAAGTGCCTTGCTTGTAAGCGTTGGCGATCATGTCCCTGCACAAATCCCTATCTTTGACGGTGGCCAGTATATCGGACACTTTTCCTGGTCCAAGCCATGTGGCCAGTCCATCCATTATCTTCTCCCTTTGTCTTCCTCTGCTTCTTTTTCCTTCAAACTTTCCTGTTGTTACCAAATATTCCAGATTTCCTCTTCTCATCACGTGGCCCAGAAAGGTGGCTTGACGTTTCCTTATGGTTCTGACCAGTGATCTTCTTTTATCAGCTTCATTCAGAACTCTCTCATTTGTTTTCTTTGCGGTCCAAGGTATCCGGAGCATT
>BLXT01004333.1:19383-31883 GCA_019648995.1 Plakobranchus ocellatus
TATCATCAAAAAAGTCAAATAAACTGGTACTGAAAGAGACTTATTTCGAGTGATCATTGATTAAAACAATAAGACAGAGGCAATTAAAGTTTTTAGGCCATATTTGCCGATATAAGTGTTTAGAACACTTAGCAACCACTTGAAATATTGAAGGCAAATTCTGTCGAGGTAGACAGAGAATAACTTCTTTGAAAATCTTAAGTCATTGGCAATAACTTTTATTGAAAATCTCAAGTCATTAGCAGTAGGCAAGGGTAGCACAAGAACTTTATAAGGTTAACTGAGGATAATTTTGAGTGGAGGAACGTGATCGTCAATGTATGTTCCAGATACGGTATTTGATTATGCTTGTTTATTATGTGAGTTAGAGTTGACATACAGTGTGTTTTGAGTGTAAACTGTCGTTGATTTAGCCGGCCTTGTCAACCCTCTCTGCTTTTGGATTGTTTAAAGAACCTCTCGAAGGTAAGTCAATTTTTCTTCCTTTTCCTTTGACCTGATGCGATCAGTTTACACAAAACATTAAGAAAGCTCTTGCTCTGTATTAACTCGTTGTGTCTCTCTGCTATTCCGACATTCATCTTTTCCTTTCCAATTTCCTTTTCTTTGCAAATATCTCTGGCCTTGACTGTTGACGTTGTTTTTGTATGGGTCAAGGTAACCTGGGTTAATCAGACACATACCACATCACTAGCACATTTTTTGATCTGACGAGTCTAATGTTTAAGGTTGTAATTTACGCTTGTAATTTTTCTATAACTATGAAGAAAAAAAATACCCAATAATATCAAATCCCATGTGACTTTGAAATTATACTTTAACTGTCTTTTTAAGGCAATGCAATTTTTAAAAAGTTGTAGTGCAAAAGTATTCTATGATATAACCTGGTTACCTTTGGTCCTTCCTTCTTCTCACTGCACTTCTAATATTTTTTCCCTTCATTCAGAACCTTACTGGCTTTAAGGCTTTATCTTGAAAGAGTCATCTTTACTTGGTTACTTGGCTACTTGGAGGCTTTGTCCATCCACTGTAAGATTTAGCCCTCTGAAGATGTATTCCATTTCCTCCGATCTTGTGCCTTCCTCTCCCATTGTAGACCTGCTGCTGTCCTGATGTCATCCATCCATCTTGCTTCTGGTCTGCCCCTGTCTCTTCTTCCTGACCTTGGTTGCCACTCTGTGCATCTTTTAGTCCACCTATTATCGTTTTCTCTAGCAATGTGTCCTGCCCACCTCCATTTTTGTTTTTGAATGTATTGGACTACATCAATCCCCTGGGTCTTTTTTCTTATCTCTGTTTTTGGTATTTTATTTTTAATCTATCTTTAAGTTTGATGTTTAGCATCTTTCTTTCCATAGCTCTTTTGTGCTGTTTGTAGTTTGAGACATAGTTCCTTGTTTAGTCCATGTTTGACACCTATATGTCATTGTTGGAATGATACACTTGTCATATATTTTTCTTTTTAGTGCAATAGATAGAGTTGAATCTTAAAGGATTTCCCGGTATTTTCCAACTGTGTACTAGGCCTTTTTTTATAATTATCATTTCTTCATTGGCTCTGTTTTTCATTGTGGTTGTCATCATCTACAGGTTTACAGCCTACCATCGACTCACTAGCTTCAACGTGTTGTCGACAAGTTTTTCTTTCTTGGAGGTCTCTTTCTGTAACGTAAGGTCTTATGACCTAACCCATAAGGCAGTGTGGGGGGTGGGGGGTGGGAGGTGCTGTGGATGGCCGCTGTCCCTCAAGGGATCATCCGTCATTCGGCAGGTCTTGTTTTTATTCCTGCAGGGGTCCCCTATCCTCCTCGCCAGGTTTCCTGGTGGGGGAGTCCATTAAGTCGCCAACCACCCGACATACGAGGTTAAGTGTCTCACCCAAAGCCACCTTTGACTCGTTAAAATGTAAGTATAGGAAGCTTGTTTTTGTTTATAAATAGCGACGACATGAATTTTTTTTTCAAAATCGCTTGAACCAACTACTGAGAAGCATGAAAATATAGAAGAATTGTGATACGATGATACTGTCTAGATTAACAACAAACGTAAATCATGAAAAACAATTAAGGAGTGTGAGGCTATGGGAGAACATGAGAAGAAATGTGTGGCTATTTGGAGAAGATGAGAAGAAAGGAGAGGCCATGACAGAACATGAGAAGAAATGAGAGGCCATGGGAGAACATGAGAAGAAATGAGAGGCCATGGCAGAACATGAGAAGAAATGAGAGCCTATTGGAGAATTGGGAAGAAATGTGAGGCTATTTGGAGAAGATGAGAAGAAATGAGAGGCCACGGCAGAACATGAGAAGAAATGAGAGGCCATGGGAGAACATGAGAAGAAGTGAGAGGCCATGGGAGAACATGAGAAGAAATGAGAGGCCATGGGAGAACATGAGAAGAAATGAGAGGCCATGGGAGAACATGAGAAGAAATGAGAGGCCATGGCAGAACATGAGAAGAAATGAGAGGCCATGAGAGAACATGAGAAGAAATGAGAGGCCATGGCAGAACATGAGAAGAAATGAGAGGCCATGGGAGAACATGAGAAGAAATGAGAGGNGAACATGAGAAGAAATGAGAGGCCATGGGAGAACATGAGAAGAAATGTGAGCCTATTGGAGAATTGGGAAGAAATGTGAGGCTATTTGGAGAAGATGAGAAGAAATGAGAGGCCATGGGAAATCATGAGAGGAAACGCGAGGCATGACATTTTTTTCTGGATTTGACTGCTGGTTACATTACTGGCATAAACACTTGAAAAGAGATTCAACAATACTAAAATTTGAATTCCCAGTATTTTTAAAATTCATATTGAATATATATATTTTTCAGATTCACTGGAATGAAAACCATTTCATACACACTTTGATGTTCCTATTTCATACGGAAATATTACTTTTATTGCTATAGGCACTTCATCGCAGATGCACACAGACAAACATGCATCTACCGAAAGCGTAGCCAAGGATATCACAGAAAGTGCCAAATCAAATACAAGTTTATATATTTTTTTCCTTTGCTTTTCAATCTGAAATAATCTGCCAGTCACCATGACAATCCCGGAACCTCAGGCAGTCCAGATTAAGAACGGCACAGTGGAGAAGACCAAGGTGTACGTGGGGATGGATCAGTCAAAGGCTTATGTCGAAGGGGCGACCACGATACACGGACGACAGTTACTGCAAAGAGACAAATCGTACACTCAATCTGGTCGTGGATGTTAGATTTGGACCACGCATGGGTACCATTAGGTTCGCCAAGTACTTTAAAAAGGTAGAAGATTTGAGCTGTTTGATTGTATTATTGCGCTTTTTAACTTCTCAAATTGTTCATGGACAGGCTGGCTATTAATTTCAGCTCTATTGATGTAGGCAATGCGGTTAGATACAAAATCAGGAGTTGCAGCTCTTTGTTAGACGTCGAACTCTAGAAACCATAACTTTGACAATGTATATCTAGGCCTCAAATAGTTCCTTTCTAAGTCTCAAAATAGAAAAGTTCTAAGCAAAAGAAATACAGAGCTTTTATAAAGACTACGTCAGTAGCAGTTGATGATCTAAAACAACATTAGCACGTGATTTGGTTTGGTTTTTAGAATAGCCACTCTACAAGAAAGTGATCTCCGACTTTGAGGCCCTATGTCAGGCCATGGCACAGGTGGCGGGGCTCGAATCCCACATAATAGGTCCCCTGCATTTCTCAGGGCGGATTCTGTATTCATCATACTAGCAACGTCTTTTCGTTTTAAACATTTCAAAGTTTCCGCCCCATCATTATCCAAAATATCGGCATTATTAGTTGTCCTCTTGTCCCATCAACTTTCCAGTGCATGGGTATTGACGTCAGCGAGACCCAGATCGCATGTGCACCAAAAGACATTCCCAACCATGAGTTCAAGGTCGGCTACTCGCACCAACTTCCGTTCATCGAAACAGGAAGTGTGGACCTCTTCTGCTCGGGAGAATCTTTCATCTCATGCCGCAAAATGTGTGCGTTTTAGGTGATATTTTTACATCAGGCTTTGTTATGTTTGAAATTTAATGGAATGAGAGGCATGCTATATGCTATTTTTAAGACACCCAAATGACTTTGCATCGCTGGTTTAAGTCTAAAGCATCTAGTTCTTTGGTCTGACGATAGCCTTAAAATGAACATTTTATCCTTTAGCATAAAAAAAAAAATCGAAACGACTTCACTTTATCTTTAGACTTTTTATCTTGTTTATCCTAAAAGAAGCGACGAGTTGAAAATGTCTGTTAAGACAAAGGCTGATAAATATGGCGACTTTCTTAACTGGTTATGGGTGGCGAGAGTTTACAAAAAAGATCACCCAGATGAAGATCTTGTCGAATATATTAAGAAGCAGTGAGTTCAGGTGAACGAACTTAAAATATTCACCAGGCGGAGGTTTAGGGCAATTTAGGCTGAAATCCTGCAGTCAAAGAGTTTTTCTTTCGCTTGCATAGGAGAAAAGAAGAGAGGGTCTGGGGTGGGCAATCATTTTCCTGCTTGCCTTGCTGAAGATGATTTATCCTGTAATGCTCGATCTTTTCTTTAATCTGCCAAGGATGTTTGCGCTGATCTATCCAGTAGGCTGTGTTTCTCTGTTGATGCGCCCAGAGGGGCGTCGGTGACACAGTGGCTTGTGAGTTTGCCCTGAGATCTGCAGGAACCCTTCTGTCGCGAGTTCGAGCCCCGCCATCGGTGCCCAGGCCATTGTTTGGCTTTATACAAAAGCCCAACCCTTTGGATGTGCCCAACAATTTTCTGCTATATTTATGCGCTTACGAATTTGTGTGAAAAATAATAGTTAAATACTGACCTTTTGAAGAGTTGATTGTGAACTCGCCTTTAAAACAATAAATATGATATTCATCTTTAGAACACATAATTGTGAACTCGAGTTAAAATGTTACTTTCAATATTTATATTTTGAATAGGTAATTTTGAGCCAATCTTAAAAATAATAAATTAAAAATAAAAAAGCAAAAATGAAAATGATCGAGATTAACTTAAAAGGTGTTTCCTTAAATTTACTGAAACATAAGTATGACTGTAACAAAGAACATTCAAATTAATGGAACATTGATATAATTTTTTTAAAAAGGTCTGTTCATACAAAACTTATGATTGTCTAAAAAATCCATCAAAAGATTTTTGAGTGCCCAAAAGGTATGTAAAGGTATGTTTAATACAAGGAATGTTTCAATAAGAAATTTTTAACCTTTGCTTTAGAAAGATCTTTATGCCTGGCTTGCTGTAGATCTAGATTTAAGTCCATCGGATGTGAAACTTCTTGATTTGACCCCATTTGACAGTAAACACTTTTCTGTCTACTCAATAAAGTGAAGATCTTGATTAATAGGTGTTTGCTTTTTTTTTCTTTCGACTAGGAATTTTGTTTTTTTAGCAATCTGCAATAAAATGAAGTACATGTGCACCATAAAACGTTTCTCTGTTCTTTTTTTTTTCTTTAAATTCCCATGGTGGACAAGTGTGAAGATTACACATCTTTTGTTCTTCAAGGTGTTCAAAATTCTGCTTATTTCTCAAGATATGTAATAATATGTATGTACTCAAAATGCTGGTTTCTAAACATAGAATATAGGAAAAGCAAGGGCCATAACTCTTTTACATGTGAAAATATCAAGACAAATTGATATTTCCTGAACCTCCAAGCCAACACAACATCTTTTGTTCTTGAAGGTATTTGAAATTCTGTTCAGTTTACAAGATACACATGTTGTCAAGATGCTGGTTTCTAGACATAGAATATAGGAAAAGCAAGGGCCATAACTCCCTCAATAATTATGATAATGAAGCAAATGTTAAAATTTCATGGAGGCTCATGGATAGAACAACAACTTTTATTCTTCGAGTCGTATAGAATTCTGCGTATCTTATTTGATAACGATACCTTTGAATTGGCTCTCCGCGTATTAAGGGCAAGACAGATTCCAACCACTTTTATTTGGCAATGAGCCATATACAGTGAGATATCAGCAACCGTTGTCCTGGCTGTACAACATGCCATGACAAAAACTTTACTCATTCCACACCAGGAGGAAGGAAATTTTAAAAGAGAGTCTCTCAGTTTTACTTGTCTTGCTCGGAAGAAAGTTAGGAAATGCAAGCAATATAATTTTTTCTATCAATAACCATTTAGCATATTATACATCATACGATATTTGGCCAGGTTTTCTGCACTTTTGTAAGACGAGTGTTATTAAGAATAAGTTGTTATAAAAATGAACTTCTTGTTGAAGTCCATCAATTCAGGCTTGTGTCTAAAAAGCAAGCTTGACTGCAATGTTAAATACTTTAAAATCTTTTCATATGCTTCCATTTTATTATCAGTTCCATTTTTTAGGTAAGTTTATATTTAAATTACTAACATTTTGAATTTACTCAATGTAAAACATTTGTTGTTTATATAGGCCCCCTGATTTAGAGTCAGTCCAACTCTTAACAATACGATTTTATTTCTTATCTCTGCTAGCCTCTGAGACCCATACAGAGGGAGAGAAAGAGAGAGAGAGAGAGTGAGAGAGAGAGACAGAGAGAGAGAGAGAGAGAGAGAGAGAGAGAGAAAGAGAAGAGAGAGAGATGAGAGAGAGAGAAAAAACATTTTAAAGATGTATTCTAGCTCTATATTGCGAATTGTGTTGTTCGAATGGCTCCTAGAATCGATCCGTCAAGAATGTAGATCTTTGAATGCTTGAAATATTTAAGAAGCCTTCCGTCAACTATCAACTGTTTCAGCACATCGGAAAATCAGTTGAGATGTTACGTAGATGGCGATAAGATATTAAGAATAATGCTTCTTATACCTTTCTCGCCGGTAGATTTTGAAGTATTCAAAGATTTTGAGATGGGTCAACAAAAATTGCGCACACATGTTTGAGTACGCTGGCAGTGTCAGGGTAAATGTTGGCAGACATCTGTTACATCAGTCCATGTAAACTTTATGAGTTTTTGCACGGTAAACGCCCCATAGAGTCATACATTTTTGAATCACATTTGGCATAATTACATTTTACCTCTATGAAAAGCTTGATAAAAGCCGTGTTATATTTTCCACATTTATATATACTTTCAGTTCATTTAAGTGTAAACACAATCGTAAAAAGAAATAAAGATTTGAAGTGTTTTCCAAATAATTGATTTCAAGGGTGCACCTGCTTCTTTTACTTCTTTTGATGGCAGCAAATGGTCGCAATGGTTGTTTATGCTCTAGTTGGAGGGTTCGTGGTAATTGTAGTAACATTCGTAGTATCCTCAATAACTTATTTCTCCTGACGTTTTGCCACATCATTCAAAAAGGCCATTACTGATGTACCAAACAACATTCCAGACCTGTCTTGTTAGCTCGCAGACAACAAAGGCCTTGCTTTTGTAAAGATTTATGGAAACAAGCGATGTCTTAAGTGAGCTGTGAATAATTGCAAGTAGACACAAATCATATTTCAAGATTAATACACAATATTTGGAAATAACTACTTAAATCAAACGCAAAGTTAAAAATATAGCCACAAAACAATTGGTTTCAGCAAAATGAAAATATAGGCCAACTACTACACAATCAATAGATTGTTTTTTTTTTTACATCCCCTAAGTTTCTGGCGACATTTTGCGAAGTAAAATCATGTGTAAAGTGTGAACTGGCAAACGCTTTATAAACCGCACAAGGATAAAATACATACTTTCTGACCTGGCGCTTAATCTAGCATTATTGCTCATCCACTTCATTAGGTGCTGGAATCTTTTGACATAGAAATCAGTTTTAGAAAGAAGAGGAAACATGCCATAAGTATTTAAAGGAAATCTAAATACATGAGCTTATGGAAGAATTGAAAAAAATATGCAAGTATGCAGAATCATGCAGTGGGTAAAACGCGAAAGTCTTCCTACTAACCTAGGTATGGCGCAATTTTTTTTTTAGAAAACAGGATTTGATGCTTTAAAGAAGAATGTCTAAATCTACACGAGTGCAACGGAAAAACAAAATCATTCATTATATAGGCCTCTTTGAGGAATCTGTACAGAGCCTCAGATATTTTCATAGACACCAGTTCCTTTAAGTAACCCACTATGAGAGAGGGATTGACCTATTGAAAAAGTTTGTACATGTCAGTTACACTGAAGTATTTCCTCCTGGTGACTTAAAAGCCTGGGCATTCAATTAAAATATGCCGGACAGTGTAAACGCTGTCACAGGTATAGCAAAAAGGCTGTTCCTTATTAAAAAAAAAAAAAAAAAGTCTTGTTTAGCATGCGTGGTCCACCCGAAGCCTACACATAACCGTCTCTACCTGCTCGTTCACCGTTTTCTACCTGCTTGTTCACCTCTTTTGCTGAAGTCTTCTCAGGGCGGTTTCGTTAGCTTTTTTTGCCACCAATGCCACAAGCAAACAGGGATAAATCATTTATCAGACTAGTACAGTATGACAACAATCCCATACCGCCCGTCTCCCTAACCATCTGCACCTTAACTTTCATTCATCACCAGATGTTGTCCTCTGCGGACAAAAGATCTACGCAAATACATGTTTCTTTCAGTAACTGTTTATCCCGTGCCAGCAAAAGACGCTAAATCTGAACCCTGACAAAAACGTTTCCATCTCTTTATCGACTCTGAAGCTCCAACCATTGTTTGAGGAATAGCATCCAAAGTAAGATTTGGTTTGTTTATGTGAAAAAAAAATATATTGTACGCTGCAATATTTTGCACTCATGCTTCTCTAACGTTAACTTTAACATCTTCAAAGTAGAGCGCAATTCAGTTTAGTTTTTCAGTAATTCCCTTCCACGTAAAAATTAACCTTAACAGTTAAGATCTGAGCATCAACGAAAATGATATCACGCGGCGTATTATTTTGTTAGATGATGTAATCTTTCTGTTTATTTGCATTCAGTAAAACATAGGCATCATATTTACCTCTCTTTGAAACAAAAATATTTTTGATGAAAGATACCATCAAAGCTACGGTCCGATCAACGTCTCTTATAAGAATGCAACTCTTGAAAGCCTTAATTTTTCAGTATGCCTTTCAAATGTAACATCAGTATTTAAGACATCACGTGACTGTAGTCCTATATCTAGATAACTGTACTCTTTCAATAAAAAAATAAGTACAACAAATTACTAAATGTGAGTAACCTGAGAAAATCAGGTAACTTTTCTAAGGATATTGCGCCACCGCCTTTGATATGTTGTTTCAAAATTAAATTAAAGCACAAAAATATTAACTCGCATGTCGTTTGGCGCAATGAGACAGAGACATAATTTTTTTTTGGTCTGTAAAAGTGCCATTTGTAAGCAACTGTTATACGCCATAATTAAATGATAAATGTGATTTGTGATTGATTTCCTCCAGTTATCTCAATGATTATTTTGAGACAATAATAACAATCGCACATTTCGTCTTGCGAAAACAGACCAAGGCTAGCGAGATCTTTGTGACTCCTCAACGGTTTGCTTTGGATAACTGACTAATTCTGTTATTATTCCCATGCGGGGCAGGATAAGGTCCAGCATGATCTTCACTGCCTTTACCAATCGATCATCTTCGCTGAATCTCATGACTTTTAAACTTTTTCCTTGTATTCCCTAGTGCTTTACGTACTTTGTATTGCTAGCCAGGAGGGAGCATTTGTGGCACAGTGGCTAGCGAGCCCGCCCTAAGATCTGCGGGGATCCTTCTGTCGCCGATTCAAGCCCCGCCACCGGCGCCCTGGCCTGAAGGAAGGCCTGAAAGCCTGAGATCACCTGGTTTTTGGTCTGGCTATATACAAAAACCTTGCCTTTGTTTTTTATGCATACGTCTGTCTTCCATTGACCAAGGACTAATTTGTACGTAAGAAACAAAATCATCGCTAATGAAATATCCTTTTAGGGAGTATTAACATGGCCTGGGGGTGTTGCATCTTTAGAGACAGCCACAGTTCTAACCTTCATTTTTAGTTAAATAACAGACTAAACTCTACTGTCCATTTGTATTAATGTATAGTCTATAGCCCTAGTCTCATGATGTGCTTCAGAAGGCCATTTTAGGATAACAAATAAATTATTGTTGAGTTTTCTTGCAGAGCAAAAATAAGATCAAGGCTCGAATATAAAACAAACGCCGCTCTTTACATTTGTGTTGGCTCAACTGATATATTTCAAAGTGATTTTGTAACTCCGTGTCAATGATAAAAAGCGACTTGAAGCCTGCAGATCATCAACTCAGCGCTGGCACAATTATTGAGAATACTAGAAAATATTTTCGTACAGAAAACGAACGACAATAACCACAACAACACCACCACGAACACCACCACCACCACCATCACCATCACCTCCACCTCATCTCCACCACCACCACCACCAAAAAAAAAAACAAAAAAAAAAACTACAACAACAACAACATAAACACAATACCGTTCAAAGCTTTTCATTTTTGGCTTTTAAATCAGTTGCATGGAATCCCAGTTCAATTGAGCTTCAGTTATGTGATGCTACTTGAAACCAATGCTTATATCAAATCGAAATAGAATAATATAAAATAAACGAATTCTTTGGCCTACTTTAATCATCACCATAGTCTTCTGCCTATTCGTTGCAGGAGATGGAATCCCAGAGAAAGAGATTCTATCTGTTTTAGGGGTCCCTGTTTCATTCCAGCCATCTTTCTTAATTCTCATCCATTTATTGCTTTTTTTTTTCAACCGCATGCTAGAGCATTCTTTCAATACGAATAATATATAACCATATTTAGGATTATTTTAAGATATTGTTACTTTTTATTTAAATTGAATAAGTAAAATAGATCGTGAGCATCATTAATTCAGCGCTCACAGATGCTTCTTTTTTTAAACCTTATTGTTATTGAAATTTGTAAAAAAAAAATTATAAATTTTAATGGCAGTACATAGTGTCAAGAAAGTCTTTTTGTCTAGTAGTCCCTGCAAGTAAGAAATGTTTCTAAACACAAGTAGTATCTTTTTTTTGTGTGACATGTGTTGTTTGCTTGAAGATGTGGAAAATAATCATACTCAACTAAATTGTGTTTTTTTTTTCCTCAGGTTAATATTGCGGTGATAAGTTTTTTAAAATTTTTTCTCTTATTTGCATTCTGGACGGATGCCCCCGACGGCGGCGGAAATCTTCTCGTAGTTTATTAGAATTTTTTTTTGAATTCCTTGAATAATTATCGTAAATGTGATATTATGAATATTTTCGATACTTTTTAAACCTTTCTCTAGTTATACTTTTGTGATCTCAACTCGCTTGTTTGGTTTTTTTTATTTGTCTGCCCTTTTATCTTTTTTCGTCTCTTTCAGTGTTCCCATCATCAACCGACATGTATTTAACGGCGGTTTGTGGGTGTGAATATCTGTAGGGCATATCCCCAATTTGCAGGGGGTCTAGGGGCCAGGTACGCCCTCAGCAGGGTCCAGGGACAGAGTCCCTAATGGGGGTTCAGGTCTCAGTCTATTAATTTCTAATTTTTCTTCTAGGCTCCTTTGACAAAATGAATGCCGCAAAATATCGTCTGTTTTGGTTATTACCACAAATTTTGCAAGTTCTGTCGATTGATGTTGAGCCCCATTGATCAATAGCCTTTAGAAATCACTTCTGGCTACATTTGGAAATAATTTTCCTGAAAAACAAAACTGGCAAACCTTAAAATGGGACGGAAATCAGCAGCTTCGATAATAACCAGAACAAAGAAAAGCTTGCGAGAAAATAATAGAGGCTACTAAACTCTCCTCAAAGACATTGAAATTCTGAGTCCGCACAGTAGTTTCATATTGTCATCTAACTGAGTTACATCGTTACAAGAAAAACCTATCATTCCGAATTTGTAAATCTAATTCTGGAATTAGACTCTAAAAAAAAAATGGCCTTCTTCCAGACATGAACTTTCTGATCACAAACATGTCAGTGCCACAGCCCTCACAGGGCACAGGGCAAGCCCGCTCGTCACCTCTCACCCCCCGCCCCCCTCTTGTTGGGAGAAGCTAATGGAACAAAAAGATGATAACCCACTCCTAGATGACAGCTGTCCTTATTACATGTAGCGGTAATTGGTTTTAATTATTAGAAGTTACTCTTCTTGGCCCTTTTATTTATTTTGAAGTATTTGTGTGGACCACGATCACTCATAAAAAATAGAACATTATTATTATTCAGGCTGCGTGAAACTTAATCTTGGAAACGTTTAGCGGCATTCATACCTCATTATTTATTCAATTATTATTTAAACAAAAGAGTGACCTCGCGATGATTCCAGAGGGTTGCCGCTGGCTGCGCAGCGAGAGACGGGTCGCAAAGTGATTACGTCACGGGGCTCTCATCGGACAGGGACGATGGGGTGAGGAAGGTATGGGTGTGCTGGCGTGCCCTGCCTTTCTTGCCTGATGAATAGGACAAGACAGTGCTTTCCTTGATCACGGCCCAGCTCGTGCCTCTCGCTTTTTGCTTGTTAATTACATATATTTCATTATTCTGCCTT
>BLXT01004363.1:332303-342717 GCA_019648995.1 Plakobranchus ocellatus
TGTGCTTGTTGCCGAAAAAAGAAAAATAATGATGATCTGTAATCATCTTATCATTTAAAACAATAATTTTGATGATCCTGATGATGATAATAATCATAATACCAACAACAATAATAATAATAATAATAATAATAATAATAATAATAATAATAATAATAATAATAATAATAATAATAATAATAACAATAATAATAATAGTAATGTTAATGGTAAAAATAATAATAATAATTAATGTTTTTCTATTATTGTTTTTTTTTTTCCATTTCCTTGATGGTTGTTGTGGAATCTGTGTGCGCGTTTATTTCTCCCACTTTTTGGCACACCTGAACTTTCCCAAGCTTTGTGTGAAGCTGTGCGTTTTTTTTCCTGCACTTCTCTGAGCTTTTCTCCCAGAATTTCGCCCATTCAGATCCTTAGTTATCTTGTTACCTTTCTTATCTTTTTATTCGTTTGTTTTAGAATGTTGAAAATTTAGGCCTATAATTTTATTTCTTTCATGCCTTTTTTCTTTTTTCTTTGTTTCTAGACCTCAAAATTAATGTTGCATTTTGACATTTCCAATAGTTCGTTTGTTTGTTTTTGTGTGTGTATGTATGTCACTCAATTTCTCCCACGCACGGTTTACTCTTTCCTAAAGAATTCTTCTTATGAATTACTTATTGACTTGTATTGAAACGTAAAAACATTACAATAAATTTATGTATGTGAATTTAACCGCTTGTACGTTTGAAAGCACAATTTCATGTTATGAAAAAATTCTAAGTGACATTCTTAAGAGTTGTATTGTAAATACATATTGCTTACATTTATTTCACTCTCAAACTGTACCATGACTTTGTTTAAAACATTTCAAAGCTTTAAACACTTGCACTAGCGAAATCCTTTGTTGATGAGTACTATAGTTCCGCACCTTGCCTGTGGTACTTTTTTTTTTTTCCAACTGCCAGGAATTTTCATACGGAAGCACTTGCTAAAAATATTATCACCCTTTATTTGTTATATCCGTCTGTTTTCGTGTATTGTGCTTACCTCAGATGTGCAGATGCGTGTGTCATTCCCCTGCTTTTTCTCACCTGCTCACACCGACCTTAGTGATTTTGATCGTCTGCATCTAGTTTAGCGTTTTTCCTTGCGATATTGTATAATTATCTTCCTTAGTTGGACCTCGCTGTCAAAGCGCTCTTGTAATAATTTTCCTCCTGTTTTTAATCAGTGGGACTTTTTCCGCCACACATAATACAGTCATCGTTACTTTTCTGGTGTGAAATACTATATCATTAAGATTTTTACCTGCTTTTGGCTTGTTTTTGGTATTTTATCCATTAGCAGGTAAGGTGCAGATGTCAGCATTTGATAGGGAGCATAAAACAGCCAAAACTATTGGGTTGCACTCTCGATTGCGAAACTTGCACGCTGTAGGGATCGTATGTTATAGGGCACATTGCGCTTTGATTCAAGCCCAAAAGAAGCTGAGTGGGGTCTGCATAAATTGAAATGCTTGGGAACACATTATTAGCTTCATTTACAAGTATCCTTGTTTTACGGAAAGGGTATATAGCTAGTCCACAGCAAGGTGATCTCAGGCTTT
This sequence comes from Plakobranchus ocellatus, assembly GCA_019648995.1. Classification (NCBI taxonomy): domain Eukaryota; kingdom Metazoa; phylum Mollusca; class Gastropoda; family Plakobranchidae; genus Plakobranchus; species Plakobranchus ocellatus. Next base: position 333,892 of record BLXT01004363.1, read on the forward strand.
CAGGCCCTCCGTCAGGCCACGGCGCGCCGGTGGCGGGGCGGAATCGCAAGCCACTGTGCTACCGACACCCCCTCCCCCCCTTATTTTTTTGCGAATTTAAAATTATGAGGGGAAAAAACTGCACAAGATGCAAACACCCCCATGCTTTCCGGGATTCCCCAATCTAGTTTCAGATCTAAGCTTCATTTTTTACTGTGTGGGAAAGATATAATTATTATATACATGTTTTTTTTATGAATGAGAATTACCAACTCAGAAGGTTTTTTTGCGGGTTTTTCCATCCACATAACTCTATGTAGACCCCTGTAATTTTTTTTAGCACTAGAACTGTACAATGAATTTATATGGCATGTCTTTCTCTTTCCAATTTGAATTAATGTAAACTATTAAAAGTGACCCGCGAAAGTGTTGGCGAAGAATCACTCTACTATTCATGTGCTGATCAAGTGGTTTCTATGGATTTCATCACCTATCGCGAAATATTACAAATACCTATCTAGAGTATCCCAGGTTGATTGGCAGTTCTGCGGGACCCATAATTATTTACAGTGTTGGAGAACTCAATCTCTCAGTATTTCAAGTGATAGTTTTCCTTCATTCTTAACATCAATTTTAGTGCAGTTTGCACATTTGAAGCGTTGTTACTGAGGATCACAAGGCCATTTTTTTTTTCTGGTTGGGTTATGCGATGGGGATTTGTAACAAACCTAATTATATATAAAAAGAAAGATTTTCCTCTAGGCCCGAAGATTCACAAAAAAAAAGTCATCGTAGCTATTAGGAAAAATGTACAATAACCTATAAAACAAAAAAAACTCGCTAAAAATCCCACACATTTTTATTAATATGTATGCTTGTACATTTTTTTTATTGATAAACTTGATCTGAGTTGAACAGCTCTCTCTCTCTCTCTCTCTCTCTCTCTCTCTCTCTCTCTCTCTCTCTCTCTCTCTCTTATATATATATATATATATATATATCTTGTCTTGTGAAAGTTTCGGTAATATATCACTGTGGGCGGGAGTTTCTCTGAATTTAAAATAGTTCTATCTGTTGAGGACAAGGTACAAACGAATTTAATAATTTATAACTTGGATTTTGCTCGTACAAAAGAATATTGGTCTTGAATGGTAGTTCAATGCATACAAATATTCTGCTATTTCTTACAGTATTGCATATACGAGATTGTAATTAACCTAATTAAAAGGTTGCAAGTTTTTGTTAAAATATTCAGTGTAGGCAAATAACTTACCTGGACCAGACATTTACTAAACACCTCCGCCATTTTCACCGTGTCTTTTTAAGTCATTTTGAAGCAGCCTTTGAGAAAGCCAACTATAAAACCCACGCCCACTGTCTGTCTGTTATATTGGCTGGACTCCAGTAAACAAACATGCATGTCGAAATGATTAACTTATGTTTATAGCCAGAGGGATTGGTTTATTTTAAGCTTTAATAATATTTCCATTACCTGAAACAAGAGCTTTCCCTATATATTTCTGTTATGAATATGTTTAAGCCTTCTTTTGTAGTGAATTTTAATGGGTCATTTGCAAATCATGTACATTATTCTATTAGTATTTAATGGGCCTTATTTTACAGTGGCGTCTAGGCCTGCATTGCTTTATCTCTAGGCTTAAAGAAAAAAAAAAACAAACTAATTTTAGCCGCCGTCGTCCTGCCCTCTTCCTACCCCCTCTACCGTTCCCTTCACCCAACCCTTTTCCGCGCACTTTTTCTCTTCTTCAATGCAAACTACTAGTACAACACGTCGTACTTCCAGATAAATCACTGTCTGTACCTAGATTTTTCCCTCTCATCACTGCTATTTTGTCAATCTTCTCTGAACAAACCAGGCTATGATCCGAACACAGTGAACGCCCTGCCTACCTATCCTAACGGAAGCGTGTACTACCCCACCATCAAGCACAACATAGGTATAGTATGCTAGTGCTGTACAGAGGCAGAAGTTACAATAACATCCTGGCAAGGGTTATTCAGTTGATGTCCGCCCAAATAAGATGCATCATGTACTTGCTTCTACACAGGTGGAAGGATTTTCTTTTTTCATTTGAATGTTTGGCTTTCTTTTCCCTCGTAACGGGTCGTAAATTTAATGTGATTGTGAAAAAGTCGCATTAGGGAAGATTTTATATTAGTATTTTGTGGATTGATCAGGCTAAAGAAACTGCTCTTTCGGGAGCATTAGTAATGGAATATACAAGTAATTGTTCAGGATTAATCAAAAAATCTTGTTCTCCTATCTCGCAATGTGAAGTGTTTTGAAATCTAAAGCCTTTGATTGTAAATTTATGTTCATTGATAGATTCTCTACCGTCGGACTCTTCTCATTCTTTTCCTTTCATCATTTTATTTTGATGACAACTAGCATGATCTCTTGGATCCATCTCTCTCTCTCTCTCTCTCTCTCTCTCTCTCTCTCTCTCCCTCTCTCTCTCTCTCTCCCTCTCTCTCTTCTCTCCCCCCCCCTCCCCTCCCACTGCACCTCATGAATATAAAATCATCCCTTTTAGTTCTCTGTATAACCAATAGCAGTAATTGTAATGGTCACCATTAGTATTCTTTATTTCTTTTCTTTCCTTATTAGATTTTCGTCTGCCTCGATCTCATCAATTTTTTTTTCACCTTATGCAATTTCTGCCTTACCTTTCTCTCCTCTACCACTTCCATTTCTTCTCCTCTTTTTTCCACTCTCCACCTTTTCTCTCAATTGTCTCAATAAATAGCACAAACAGTATAAAGAAAGCTTTTTAGCTTATATATATTATATGTCCTACACCTACATTAATTCACTTAATAAATACTTTCATGTTCTTTTCCAGGCATCCAACCATCTCCTCCTCGAAACCTCACAGCACATGTGAATGGTCATGATATAACATTGAATTGGGATTCGCCCAGAAATTCTCCAGTGCCCTATTTTTCGTGAGTTACCCGACGATGTTGAGAATAATTTTCCATTCTGTGAATAACCTTATCTTTAAGTGGTCCTTGACTTGTACCACTTGCTATTGGTGGAAAAGGGGAAAGCTTCATCTGATTTTGATATGACAGTGATAAGGAGAGAAAGCTGTCAGTTCTGTTTCAGTCTGGATATCTCCAATTATGTTCTCTTGAGATTATTGCCGAGTTTGTTTCACAACAAGTGTTGTATCTCACTTCGGGCTTTGCCAAATCTCCACTTGCCTTGAGGCCATTCCAATTCTCCCTCAGTGTTTCGGTCATTTAATTAAGTGTCTAAATCATCAAACTTTCTCTTTTTCATTGATTTTCTGTCAGTATTTAGAATCAACAGACATTGACCTTTCCAACTTACAATGTACTTAGTCTGTTAAACAGCATTAGAAGCAGCAGAATGGGCATAACGAGAAGTATCTTTAGTTAATCCTTTGAATATGTGATACAAGATTTTTTCTTGGGAAACAAATCACCGACAGCTTAACTTGAAAAATAAAGGGAAGTAAAGAGCTATGCAATAGTTTATTCCTGTTATTCAACAGTTGTCTTTCTCAGTATGCCCCTAATGCTTTTCCCGATGTCACATTATCTACCACCATGATCTTGGTCTTTTGTACTTTTTTTAAAGCTTTAATGGGGGGAGAAACATTATGCCTATCAGAATATAGGACTACATCTTTTTTTGTGCGTTTATATGCAATATACAGCACTGTAGGAAGCATGATATCACCAAGGGCAGTAATTTTTTTCAGGGCTACCAACCTCGTTTATTTTATTTTTAATGTTAAGAAAGTTCTGTTTTTCAAAATGATATTTTTACATTAAAACCTTCAGCAGAGGGGTAATTTTTTAATTGAAATGTGAAAATTCTGATTTTAGACCTAGATGTAATGTTCGAGATGAAGTTTACAAAGAAACCAATATTATTTAGCTCTTAATTTTCACTCATATTGCATCCCTATACAATTTACACTGACAGGGTGAAGATTTATCACTGATTTTTATCCATATTTTATCCCTTATTTCACTCACGGCTGCAAAAAAAATTTGCATATTCTATCTATTATCCTAATTCTTAGATTCCAAATTGAGTACTTCCGAGGCACAAAATGGATTCGACTGGACAGCATTATAAAGGGGGAGCAGGCGAGAGGTGCTGTGATCAATGACATGCCCTCAGGCACCTACAACCTGAGGCTTCTGTCATGTGGCGTCATGGCCTGTAGTGGCGGCAGCAATGTGGTGCGCATCTCTGTTTCTGATGGTGAGTAACCACACACAATTGTATTGTCCACCTCTGTGTGGTAAACACGATGGTCATCATTGGGCTTTCTTTTTTTTTGTCCAGGTGGACTCTGTTGTTATTGCAATTATATTATGATTCTTGCAATTGCCCTTTTTTTTTTTATTAATATTGTTATAATATGTCCACAATTAAGATTATTTTTTTTGTTTCTCTTCTCCTCCTTCTCCTCCTCCCACGCCTATTCCCTGTCCCCCCTCCTCCTTCTCCTCATCCTCCTCCTCCTCCTCTTCTTCTTCTTCTTCGTCTTCTTCTTCTTCTTCTTCTTCTTCTTATTATTATTATTATTATTATTATTATTATTATTATTATTATTATTATTATTATTATTATTATTATTATTATTATTTCTATACATGATTCGACTAACCTAAGGAGGAGAATTTGAAAGCTGCTTTGAGGGGATTGTGGTTTACAACAATTTGGCCACTGAGCTGGTCCATCTTTTTTTTTTTTTTTTTCGTGTTTTTCTTATAATATTACCCTTTTTATGGTTTCTATTCCTTCAGTTTTCCAAGTTATTTTCTCATAATCATCATCATCATCATCATATTGATCATCACCATTTTTGTTATTATTTTTAAATAATAATAATTTTTTTTTTTTTTTTGTATTAGTTACTGTATATCTTATACAATGTTGAAGGCATACATCAATTGACCATGAAAAAACCTTACAGGGTCTTTTTGTCAAGAATTTGAGCTTTGCAGCAGATATTTATGTGTATTCAGCATCAGGTCTCACCCATTGTGCTCTATTTTCTGTGGTTAACCTCGAGTGTCAGTACTGCATAGAATGACATGCCAGCAAAAATGAGTACCCTTGGTATTCAAATTTTCCAGGTCCTAATATTTTGACCTGCACACATCAGATTCTGTGGGCCTTAGGGTTTGTTTTCAAGCTTGAGATTTTAAGCAGTGACAATTAGGCAGGAAAGCATAAAGCAACCCAGAGATTCTGCCATGGAGAAAACAATGGCTTTAATGTGCAGACGGTCCAGGAACCAGTATATGCTGAGAGGCAAAGAGGAACAAAATTGTCCAGATTTTGTTGGGTTTTTTAATGCTTAGATCTCAAGATTCTCGACCTAGACTTAAACACCCTTAAATGCTTTGACTATTAGTTTGAAAAAGCGGGATATAACCCTCGTATATCTTCTTTTATCAAATGCTGAATATAGACATATCTATGTTCTAATTGCATAGTTTCAGGAAACTTTTTTATTTGTATATATATTAATTTAATTTGGGACTTTCTCTTTGCTTCTTATTCCTTTTTTTATTTAACCCTTCGCCTGCCAAGTGGGAGTAAAACCATCAGGCAACACCGGTGCTTCCTCATCCAATGGTATATTTTGTCTGTCTGGGTCTCGCTGTCAAAGTAGTGCTCCTTTATTTTCTTTGTTTGTTAACTTTGTGCAGTTTTCGTACCAGTCCCATTATTTTTTTCTTGTATCCCTTCTATTGGAATGTCGGTTGTATTTTTTGGTGGCCTATTTTCATTTCTCTGGATTTTTCTTTTATGGTCTTTTTTTTATATTTATATATATTTTTTTTTGCTACCTGTGTGCAAAGTTGTATTGTTTTGGGTTTTTTTTCTGCTTCATGTGTGGGTTTTGTTTTTTAAGTGCTCTATCCTGCACCTAGATTGTTTACATCTTTAAGTTTGAATATATTCCTTACCTTTACTCTCATTTGCAAAGATTTTCAAAACCACCTTGATTTTCCCTCCAACTTCATCCTAATAATCATATCCCTCTCTCTTCCATCCGATAACTTTGTTTAAAATCTTCTTCCTTGGCTTTCTTATGTTCAGTAATAAGATCAGTCCACATAAGCAGTAGGTCTGCACCAATTAAATGTTAGTTCTGTATCAAAATCATACCTATTAAAAAATTTTAATCCAGCATCGTAAAAAAAGAAAAAAACTTGTTTATAAAATATTTGTTCTTGGCTGCATCTTTATCATTGAGGCAATGGATTCATGAGGACTGTGCCAAGTTTTCTTTGAGTTGCTAGAAATCAGTATTGACTCTTAACTTTTTTATAATTACTCTTCTTGTTCATTTGTTGTGTCATATTGTTTTATTTCTTTTGTATATCACCAAAGAAATATATTTAAAAATTCACTTATCTGTGTTCTTTATTCATGTGTAAATGTTTTCTTAATACATTTTTATTTCGGGAATGCAAACTAGATAGATTTGGATGTTAAATACTTATGTAGGTGTAAATATAAATAATAAATGTTATATGTTAGTTCTTATTTTTTTCCGTCATTAACATTGGTTTTGAAGCCTGGTAGGTAGTGACCAAAGTCTAAGTTCTGCTGCAGCAACACGTTGTGTTTTTTATTTCCTTTTGTTTTTTTTAATTTTATTTTGTTGTTGTTGTTGTTTTTGTTACTTCTATTTTTCGAGTTTGGTTTATTTGTGTCATTTTTTTTTTTTTTTTGTCTTTTCGCACAGTTTATTTCCCTCTCACAATGTAGTCCAATGACATTTTTGTTGCAGCTGACATATACTTCAGTGGTGGCAGCTAAACCTTTCCTGCACCAAGTATTTCGGTTTATTTCTTTAAACTATAATTTCACAATGTTACAGCTTTGCATTACTGGTATTATATTTATTATATGTGACATAATGATAACTTTTGGCTGTTGGTGTTACCAGTATAACACATTCACTATATTCTGTCCTCCAAAGCATTAAACGTGCTCCTAAATGTCAAAGATGGAGCTTCTGTTTGCAAACTTTCCTTTATGTCACTTTTTGGTTGTTTTTGGGTTGGTTTTTTTTACATATACATACAAGCAAAGTGATTGCGTAGGTAGCAACTGTTGTTTTCCAGGATTTGCTGGGCTAACGCTTTGCCATTAGGGCCACCAAAAAACATACACTGAAGTTGTGTAAATTTTGGTATCAAAATTTTACAATCTTCAATGTTCTATCAAGGCACTGATTTAATCATAACATTTTAACACCAACAATGAGACAAATCTGGCAACTGCCGTTAGTTATAAAGGAAAAAGAAACTGCATCATTGATAATTATTATAAGTAAAGTGTCTAGATGAAAAGAGTGTGTTACTTTTCATTTATTAATTTCAAATAAAATGAAAATACTCATCTAATGGTAAAAGTAGATTGATTTCAAATTCAAAGACATCGAAAAACAGAATTTAAGTCATATTAAAATTCTTGATATGATGATGCAAAGTCTTTCGCTGTTGAATTAAGTGTTATTTATGTCAGATATGCTTAATTACAAAGTGACAACAAACCATGTTGAGTAAAGACTGAAAAGACCAAAACACCAGGAATATTTGGAAAGTGGAAAAAAAAAAAAGATGCTTGAAAAAGACAACTTTCATTCAATATTATCTTGGAATAAGTTAATACACCTAATCTTTGTACACTTTGTAGCATGACACATTTTTCCCACTGTTTTACTCACTTACCAATGGCAGCCAATCATAATTCATATTTCAGATGACCTTGTTCTCCCAGAAGCTCTGGTTGGTGGGATTGTGGGTGGAATCCTTTTTCTATTGGTTGCCATTCTGCTTGCCTTGGTGGCGATTTTCCACAGCCGAAAGAAGGACAGGAAATCCAAAAACAAAAAATACAGTAAGCCAAAATTGTGTCTTTGCTGTTGCGAATATTTTACTGTAACTGGCTCTATGAGAGCAGCGTCATCATCATCATTATCATCGTCATCATAATAATCATCTACATTGTCGTCGTCAGTGATATTGTCATCATCATCGTTATGACCATTATCATCGTCGCTGTCCTTGTGTTAGTCATCATTATCATTGATATCATCAATATTGTCGTTTTCATCATGATTAAATCATCGTCAATGGATCATTATCTTCACTAACATCTATCCTTAACATTGCTGCCAAATTAATTTTTTTCTTTTTGACATAAAATATCATTTATAATCTAATATATTACTCCTGTTGTTGTTTTGATATGATATAATTTTGATATCTTTCATCTCAGATGATGTGACCTATGGCAAACCAGACAAAGTGAACGGAAGATACCAGTGAGTCCCGTAATATTTATTTAGAAGTTATCTACCTTCCCTTGATGACTAGCACTTAACCCCTGCATTATGAGCTAAGGTCACGTGACCTATCAGCCTGTTTGATGGGTTCATCTATTCCAAATTATTGAAAGATAAGGAAATCATTTTTCCTTTTTTTCTTTTTTTTTTCTACTTTAGTATGTTGGAATCGCACACAGCTGCACAGTTTGAGCAATATGAATTGTCTGAGTTTTTCTGAAGGTGGGATTAAAGTAGAGTACCATAGTGGCCGACTTTTGTCACTGACATGGCTTCCTCTCTCTCTTTTTCTCCTTTTATACTCCGTTTTTATGTCTCTCTCAATTTATATTACAGCACAATTCTGCTCTGTCCCTCTCCAGATATCTCTCTTTACCCTTCTTTTCTATCAACCTTTGTCCCCTTGCTCTGTATCCATCCCTCTCTCTCTCTCCTTCTCTCTTTCTCTCTCTCTCTCTCTCTCTCTCTC
>BLXT01004368.1:22152-33253 GCA_019648995.1 Plakobranchus ocellatus
ATGAAGGAGAGAGAGAGAGAGAGAGAGAGAGAGAGAGAGAGAATAGAATGGGAAGAAGTATGATTAAATAATGGATGGGAAAAGACGATGGTTTATGTTATTTTGACCGAGGCAGCCATGCTTCAAATTGCTATGGAAACGTTTCATTTTGTCTAACTTTGTTGGTCGTAATAGTGATGATTATGACACTTCACTATTGAGGCAAACAGAATTTGTTCGCCCTAATGCTCGGCTCTTCTGTACCTACATGGCGCGTTTTTTTTTTGTTTTTTTTCTTCTTCTTTTTGTCACTTCAGACGATAATCTGCACAAAGTCTGACCAAATGATTTTTATGGAAAAAATATTTGTGCCAATATGTAATGAATCGTTAAGTCGAATGTCTGATTTCGCACCTTTACCACAAATCCGCTTTCCTAATTTAAAAAAAAAAAAAAAAAAAATATATATATATATATATATACTCATGTTGCTATGTTATCCTTATTGTTGTGAGTTTTGCTCAAAAGTTAACTTTATGTCTTATTATATTGCCATCCGCATAAAAATAAATGCCGTGTTGCCCGTGCATCGACTTTCTGAGTCACAATCTGTTTCCCGTCATTGAGCCTCGGAGACCCTATTGGCCATTACCTCGAGGTCAATTGTTACACACCACCGTTGGTCCCTCAGTGACTCGCAAAACAATGCCAAACCGAGCATTACTTAGAGTAAAGAAAGAGCTGAACGCATGATGTCGGAGTATTTTTTTTCCGAACCCAAACTCAGAAATATCGATTATAACCTGCAAATCTATATTTTGAAAGTCAAAATGTATTCTTTCATATTGCTTGTTTTTGATTCTTTGAAATATATCTTTTAATGAGATTGAACATCAACTTATATTTAGACATAGTCAGAGGAGTCTAGAATTAGGCAAGAACATTGTTATCATAATTATCTAAACTTTACAGATCAATTTTCTAAAAAGTTCTAATAAAATTTCGGTAAAACCTTGCTTTGCGTTTAAGCCTATGTGTGCTTCCATTTGGCTTTTTGTAAAATCTTAAATTTTTATTAAAAATGTAAGCCTACGCCAGGGCTGAATTTTTTTACCCAGTAGAGCCTGTAATTCATCTAAAACTGTCCCAAAACTGTACCCATTCTCTTCTTCACAAGTGACATTATCAATACGCAAAAAATATAAGATTTATACCCTTGTATTTAATTCATCAAATGAAGAAAAACCCTTTTTAACAATTCCTTATTTTATTTATGCACTCTGGATTTATCTTCAATTCGATAGGCTACTAGACTAGACTACATTTAGATCCAAATACTATAATAAATTTATATGTAACATATGAAAATCATAACTAAAACCTAAAGACGGGAGAAAAGATGGACTTACAAAAAAAAACAGGACAGTTAGTAAGACTCCCTCTTCCATTCTGTATTATGCTCCTTCGTATAGACCTATTTTAACAATTTTAAAAAATCACTGCGATCCTTGACTTAAAAAAAAAGGATTGCCTAATCCTAATTTAAATTCAAGTTATTATTAAACCTCTACTACTACAACAGGTCTTTTCTAATTCACTTGATCTTACAAACGCCTGTGTGCAAACGAGGATGCAGAATGCTGAAATGATAAGGTTATAAGAATGTTGACTAATTAACAATGTAGATGCTCTTTGAATAAGTGTATTAAGTGCACAGCTACAAAGCTTTCTAAAACTGTAAGAATGCCACAGCTCTCGTTTTAAAAGCCTTTTCATTCTCGGTGCGTTCAGCTGCTGGTTTTTGTTTTTCACGCTGTTAGGACTATGCTAACAATTCGCAGAATTTTTCAATACAAGAATTGATTTAATTAGATCTCTAATATCCATAAAGGTCTACTCGAAAGTTATTTGATCTGTAGGCCTAGATCTAGACAAGGGAAAATGAAAAATATATCGAGAAAATGAATGCAAACAAAGTTTCAACAAAATAAACAAACTATGAAGTAATTATATCATGATGATTTGTTATATTTTTTTAACCAAACTTACGTTCAAACTTGTTTTCACACGAGAAACTATAGGCCTACTGGTTACCGCCGGCATTGTTTTGCCAAACGCTACACAGCGGTGTGGACATGAACTTGACAGGTGGTAATGGCCTGTTGAGTATTTTTCCCCATGAACACCTGCTAAGCATGTCAGGAAATGAACATTGTAACCTATACTGATTCATCCTAAGACAACCCAACTTTGACCTTGATAAACAACTGCAGATCTAGCCTTAAACTGATAAAAAAAATAATCACTAAACTATCCGCGTAAATAAAAGAAATCATTTTAAAAGGTGGTGCCTTTGATGTTCTGTCTGTTCTGAATTATTTACACGTGTACAATCCAATAGCCTCGGCCGGATAATGGCTATAGAGGGCAAGCGTCATTGTTGAGGTTCATGAAATATAGTGTGAATGACTATGTAGCGACTTCATACAATGACTTCTGCTATGGTTTCGGCAATCAAAAGTGATAGTTTGCGTGTTTTGCTCACAACCACACGGCACGCCTCACCTGATTTCAGCTGGGCCCGTGCCCAGATCAAACCGGAACACTATGTGCCCGTCTTCCAAAGCCAGGGAGATGAAGTCATTGCTTCCGTGACCGGTGTAGCACGCCAGAATGACTCTCACGCCAGACAGACTCTAGAGTCAGACTGGCGGCCGCCAGAAACACTGTAGAGTCTGAGTGGCGTGAGCCCTGCCCACGCCAATCTTACTCTAGTCAATCCGGCGGCCGCCAGACAGACTCTAAAGTAGTTTTGGCGGCCGCCAGACAGACTCCAGAGTGTATTTGGCGGCCGCTATAGAGACTTCAGAGTGTTTCTGGCGGCCGCCATGTTGACTCTAGAGTCTTTCTGGGGTAGAGTCGTTCTAGCGTGCTACACCGGAGTCGCCGCTGTACAGGATGTTGCAGTCACTGCTCATAGCTTTCACCATCCTCTCTATGTCCATGTAATCTGTGTCAAACCACCGCAGACTGGGAAGCTCCAGGTAGGAGTTGTTGCTCGAGAAGAATGGAAATGGGATGGGAGAAACTGTACAGAGACACACAATCAAAATAAAGAGCCGTCTTCACAAAATGATATGACTTGGAGATGCGCTTTTTTTTAACCAATTGTTATCATAATTTTTTGCGCACTCGCGCTGTCATATACAGACTGGTTTCAATAAGTTGGTTTCATTTATAAAAATCAGATGCTTAATTCACATGATGTTGTTAAGGAGGCTAACTTTAAAGTTAGTGATTTCACGTTTTATACAAGGAGACGTCCTTAATGTTTGAGAGCCTCAACAGGACACTCAGATTACTTGGACTGGAACTATTGATTTGGGTGTTCAAGTTAAAATCTTAAAGATGCACCGTGTATGCATAGAAGTATGATCAAACATGTACCCTTTTTAAAATTAAGTGATCTATAATATAATGGATAAAAAATTAACAGAAAAGCGCCAAAAATCCCAGACAGCAAGTGTGTAAAAGACGAAGGTAGAAAATCGCTTTGTCCTGAATATTAAAGAAAAAAACTTCAAAAACAGGTCCAGCAATAAATGAATTACGCTTTCAAGAAGTTCTCACTATAGGTTGACTTGTGCCGTGATAAAGTCACTTGTGTAACACATCTGTTCTGAAGGAGATGAAGCTAGAGTGTACACAGATTAAGAAGGGTAAGCGAATTAACACAAACGTTAAACACAAAACACACCTAAATGTTCAGGCTCCAGTGTAAAGACTATTTGACGCACTAAGAAATCTCCGTTGTACTGCAGGTAAGCAGTAAGAGAGAAAAAAAATGGAACCAAGAGCACAAGCTTACAACCCTAGATGGCTTTGACTTTGTATTAAGCCTTGCCATATTAGGAATAAAATCCCAATTTTATTTTGTTTCATGTAGTAATTCTTTTTTTTTTTTTTTTTTCAAATCAAGTTTGGAGTTTATATGAACATCGACAGAAATGCACTCTACCATCTGTAGCTTTAGCGGACTGTTGCTAAACTGGCACTTGCCGCCGGTACCACGTCAAGTCAGAGAAGTGTAAGCAAACCAGAGCTTATTTCTCACTCGCTAATACACAAATTCACAGTAACCTTTACCTGCACACAAACTGCCGCTTTATGGCAATCTTTCACTGTATATGTTATTCACAAAGTGACCCTGTAGCAAGGCGGACACTGTGATCATCTCAGTCAGAATTAAACTATGGCAAACTTTACCTATGCAAGACGTGCCGTCTGGGTGTAATCTGAAGCCACGCCAACACTTGCAGTAGAATTTTTGTTCATTTCCCATCTGCTTACATATCTGTTCGCATCGATTATTATTACTCCACCAGCATGCACCTGACAACAGAAAACAAGTAGAACAAAATGGTCCTAAACGGTGAACAAAACTTCTTACCTTCTAACCCGTATAAAATGGATCGGTATGAAGCACAAATTTTCTATTTACATTGATTAAATGTATGAAAGGTTTCAAGTAAAAAAACTTCTCGAGGGTCAAGTATGTAATTTTGTGTTTCTCCTTCACAGTACTGAGCTTAATCCCACCCAATCAGACATAGAAGCTGCTACAGCTGCAAAAGTTGGTACAATACCATATTTTGAAAGTACGAGAAATCACAACCTCCGCGGTGGTGCCTAGAGCATCAAGGGTTTTGTTTGTTAGGCTAAATATAATTGTCACGGTAGGGGGATTAGATGAGAAGGGACGAAATGGAGATAGACGAAATAAGAGCAATATGCTCAGGAAGAAATGACAACTGCAGCAATTTCCTTTTGGGCCAAGTCCCATTTATTTTTCACATACGATGATATAATATAATATAATATAATATAATATAATATAATATAATATAACAAAGCTCAGTTCACTCCCTTTTAGATACGATTAAATTTCCAATCCGTTCAAGGACGGTACTTAGGAGCTAATACAATTCCAATCCACTACAGGACTCCTTTAAAAAGCCCGTTCCAGGACTGCCTTTTAAAGATAGTTTTACTTTCAGCCCGTTCCAGGACTGCCTTTTAAAGGTGGTTTTACTTTCAGTCCGTTCCAGGAATGTCCCCAATTACCAGCTGTCTATTATCCAATTATTTGTAGACTTTTCTCTAAAGGCGTTTGGACTGCAACTGAAGCAATCACCAACTGTGCCACTGATTGATGAGCTTTGAGCCTCACTGTAACTTTGCTCGTGTTCCTCCCTGCGCTACCCTAACCTATCTAACAAAATTAAAATAAAATTTATGAATAAAAAACTCAGGGAATCTTCACGGCAGATGTCTTTTGTTTCGTTTTTGTTCTTTCATTTTAACCGTTTAATCCAAGTATGAAATGATTAAACTCCAAATGATACACGAATTAAATGGTTACGGAGACAGAGGATCATGACAATAATATAAAAGAAAACGACATCCACTATTGTTTAGACTTGCAGAGAACACAAGTCTATCTGCTTCATGATTTGTTTGGCATCGTAGTTGGAATGTTCAGTTTCAGTTACGAGGTCAATTTCTATTTTTCCGTATGAAATGAAAAAGCAGTCACCTAGGAAACGAACAGTTCTCTCTGTAAATGTTTTTCGAATAGCCAGTGAAACATACTTTTATCGAAATTAGAATAACTTTATGAAATAATTGTGTAGGCATATAATGATTTTAACCTTTAAAAGATCTGGAGATTTAAACTTCTATTTACCATTAAATATCCTTCGTCTGGATCCTGTAACTGGATCGCTCTGAATTGCAATCAAAAGCGTGAGAAACAAACGATAGTAAATTGCAGTCGCCATATCCACCAGATTAGGACGAAGTTGTGAGCCCTAGCTAGATGCAATCTCTTTCTAATATGAACGAATTTAAACTCACCTGTCTGTGAAACAAAAAGAAATTAGTTTAAGCCAAGAAGACAGTGTCAAGGCCGATTGATTCAGCTAATATTCCTGATATTCCGGCTCTTTTTGTTAATATTGTTTGGTTTTGTTTTATTTGTTTGTTTTTTTTTATGTTTGTGGTGCTGGTAGGTTGGGTGTTTTTTATTGTTTTTTTTTTTTTGTAATACCTGTAGTCAAATAATTATACACTTCTTTGAAATAAATAAATCGCACCATAATTAAATGTACATAGTTCAATGAATATGTCACTTTTAGGGTTAAGGGTGATATGGATACAGAGGTGATTTATATATGGAATAATTCAAATTATAAGCAGAAAACCTAGACTTTAGTGAAACATTGTTGAAGGTGTATAAAATGCGAAAACCTTTAATGTGGGACTATAATGCCTATTTTTGTACGATAATTTTAAGTCTTTGGTTGTTATTTCCTGCATAAAATGGTTGAAACTACATGAAACTTAACATATGAAGCCTGTCCTGATAGCCCTCAATGGCAATGTTAAATCATCAACTGTTGGAGATAACAAGAAAGATGATATTGTTGAAACCCTTGGCATAGGAACTATAACTGAGCGTTGGAGTAAGCTAATTGAATGGTGCCAAATCAATGATTTTACCATCCCAAATACTTAGTATTAAAACCATCCTAGACGACAGTGGACTTGGTAGAGCCAGTGATAGAGAATTATCTTCTCATTCAGAAACAATTTCGAAACGCCATCAAAACATTAAATTCCTTGCTGGGAGCCGAGTGTGATTCAGATCATATTCCAGTCATGTTTACATTTCAGTTACAAATTAGGAAATTATAAAAGGCAAAGGCTAATCCTAAATTCTGAGTGGACTTACTAAAATCAGATGAAAAGCTAAAAAGACAAAAATGCTGTAGCTGTGCAGAACAAATATAAGAATGTAAACAACAGCTCAGAGGTAGAATAACTATGATCAGAAATGAAAAAAAATCACTTTAATGAAGTCATATAGAAAAACGTTTCCATAAAGGATTAAAAAAAGGGCATAAGAAAAGGATAAACAAAGAAATACTTGAAGAAGAAGGTGCCAATCGAAAAAAGAAGAAGCCAAATTTAAAACCCTTAACAAAAAAGTCAAGATAAAATGCAATGCAGCAAAAGAAGAATGGATTAATCAACAATGTCAGTAAAAAGAGTAAAAGCTAAATATAGACAGCAAATTAGTTCATGCAAAAACTAGGGAAGCCAGTGCTAAGAAAACCAAATGCAGTAGCCCTAGATGCATCAAATCAAAAGATGAATAATCAAAATGGAAACAAAGGAAATACTAAACAGATGGTGAGAATAGGTTAAGATCTTTTCAAAGATAAAACGTGCCGAAAACTTAAAATAAAGAAAAGCCTAAAAAGTCCAACTATCTTTGGAGAAGAGATAGAGGCAGCAATAAAGAAAATGTAAAAGCAACAGGATCAGCTAGTATACTAGTAGAAATAATTACAGCATTAGATATTCTAGAAATACCATCTAGCAACAAAATTTTTTACTGCAATATAATTATATGATAGTGGTGCAATTCCGGAAGAACTTTGTAAGTCTGTTTTCATATTACTGCGTAAAACACCAGGAGCAACAGAATGTGAACTTAATTGAATGCTCCTTTTAATGAACCATTTTATACAAATCCTGTTACATGTTTTGAGCATAGAATGCACAGAGTCTAAGACAAGATCTTAAGGAATCTTGATGGTATTTCAGGCTTTTAAAAAATGGACAGAATCTTAATAACCTCAGGTATGGAGATGATAGTTTTAATAGCAAAATCTGATGAACAAGTCTAAAAACGTTTAGATACTGTAGATTTAGAGATCAAAAGAATGGGGTTGTCTTTGAATGTAAAAAAAAGAATGTATGGTCATCTCAAAGAAATACTTTCATCCCAAATGCAATCTCATTAGTAAAGGCGAAAAAGCACAAAATTCAATTATCTTGGTTACTTTAAAACATGAGATGATAGATGTAGAAGTAAAATAATAGCCACGGCCAAAGATACATTCCAAAATATGAAACCAATATTGGCAAAAAGAAACCAAAATAAGGGTAATAAAAACATACGTATAGTCACTTTTTTACATGGTAGTGAGTGTTGGACAACTAGCAAGGAAACAGAGAGAAAAAGTATAAGCATAAGAGATGTGGTTTATCCGAAGAATGTTGATGATATTGAACACGGAAAACAGGCCCATGAATTGGTATTGAAAGAGACACTGATCTTGAGAGATCAAGAATTAAAACTATAGGACGGAGGCAACTACAGTTTTTAGGACATATTTGCCGACACAATGATTTAGAACATTTAGCAATCACTGAAAGATTGTGGGCAAATGCAGAACAGGTAGACAGAGAATAACTTTTATTGAAAGTCTGAAGTCATGGGCAATAAGTAAGGGTAGCAACAATAATTTTATGATGTTAACTGAGAATAGGTTTAAGTGGTAAAACATGACCGCCAATGGCCGCTCCAGACAAGGCATCTAAAGAAGAGGAGCCTGTTGCTACTGATGTTAAAACCCAGAATTGTACTGTTAGTTCAACAAATGTAAAACACCGACTTATTTACTGCCTCTGGTCAACTGCCAAAACCCTCAATAGTACTATTAATTCAATAACTGTAGAAAAAGACTGGCTATATTACATCGGCGGCGCACAATTTGTTCTAACAGAGCACGTGATCCACCCATGAAATATCTTGGACGGTCATTTTACTGATCAGAAAACCTATAACTACTTGTATCAGATTTTAATTTAAGCAGCAACGTAGATCTGGGGAAAGCTCCAGACCCAATGAACGTACAGCGCTAAATATAAACCTAAGAGACGAATGGTTCTAGCCTAGAATACACATTTTATTGCTTCTAGGAACCTCCTCTTCTGCCGCCTCGTGGAAAAAGGGAAGCGAAGTTTTAACTAGTTTAATAATCGTGTCCCAAGTCTTATCAGGGTGCTGTAAAGTGGCTTGCGATGGGCTTTGATCAAGGAAATATCATGAACCAGCATGGCTATACTTTAGTATTAGAAGCATCACAAGATGTCTGAATAAGAAATTACAGCTATACTGGTAGCAAATCCTCTTAAAAGTAATAGGTATATTGGTCAAAATTCCGTCCCAGCTCCAGCTTCTCACTTGTCAGTCACAGTTATACGAAGTCCTATTATTAGGTTGGATTTAGTTTTTTAATATATCTTTTGGACAAAAAGATGATCTCAGACTTTCAGCTTCACCGTTAGCTAGAGCGCCGGCGGCGGGACTCGAATATCAACAGAATGGTCCTCCAGATCTCAAAGCGGATTCGCCATTCCCTATACCACCGACGTCCCGCGAGTACAAGACTTAGTGTTTTCTAATGTTTTGTGATACTTTGTGCCGGAGTTTAATGGTTTTCTTAAGCGACTCCGGTCAAGAGCTTAACGCCGGGACGTTGGCGGCACAGTGCATAGCGATTCCGCTCTGAGATCTAAAGGAACCTTTCTGTGGTGAGATCGGGCTCCGCCGCCTTGCCTGACGGAGGGTCTGAAAGCCACAGATTGCCCTGTTGTGAATTGTTTCCATATAAAACTAAACGAAGAGCTCTGTGCTAGCTATACGCAATGCCTTTTACGTAAGTGAATTCTGTTTAAGTTGATTCAGGACATGTATGAATGTTTATGATGTAGTGAGGGATGAACCACGTCGATGCCTCACTCGTTCAACCATTCTTTAGGTTAAAATTGGAAGGAAAGTTACAAATAAAGGAGTTTGAACCTCTTCAACCCAAAGATTTTTAGTTTCAAAATAAGAGTCTTTAATTTTCCTATTCGTGGTAAGAAAAGTTTCAATGGTTTCCAATAAGTTTAATAAAGAAAAAATTGTTTTGTTTTCCTTGTCTTCTATTTACCGATCCTAATGAACTACACACACCTGCCATCAATAGATTATTTTAAATTTTACATGAACTTTAGATAAAGCGATTGTGTTTTTCTGCACCTCGATATCTGTTATTAGCTAGTGTGAAAAATGAGTCTCTAGTTGGTAGTGATTATCTTTGATGGTATTGGGAATTCAGCTACACCCACCATATCAAAGCTCTCTTTATCTAAGGTTTTCCTTTAGTTAATTAATATTCTGCTTGCCAAATCTAGAAATTATAGCTAGCACCTGCATCTAATTTAACTATATTAGTAGAAAAAGCATCCAAGTTTTGGCTGTGGGTTATTACATTTTAAAGTAGGTTTGTGAAAATCACATCGGCAGTGTAGATTACCAACTAAAGATATATACCAAGGATACAATAGGAAAAAACATGTAGCAAATATTGATATTAATCATAATATTGATCATAACATTGATATATTTGCCCTAAACTACGGCTTCTTCCGTTCGGATAAAAATCGTGCAAAAGTGTTCTTCCTGTGAAGTAAAAAAAAAGTATACAAATATACCCCACTACCAGAAACACATAAATGAGTCATAGGATCCTGAAAATGCAATGGTGGTCGAAGGAAATGAAATAAATATAGTATAATAGTACAAATACCAACTCAAACTTATAAGAACAAATTAAACGACATAGACTAAACGTGACAACGTTTCGCCCTTAAGGCTTTATCAAGTAAAAAAAATGACGATCACATATAAAATGCCCACACGTTTTCTCTGTGTTGTTTAATGTGTTCTTATAAGTTTGATTTGGTGGTCGTATTTTTTTTTACTTTATTTCTTCCTGTGACATAAGTTAAGAATTTTTAATATGCGGTTTCTTAAAAGATCTTCATAGTTTAAAATTTTTCAAATGAAATATTTCAAAGGTTGTCAAGTGTGTTCTAATTCTCTTTTCATCGAGCTATTCGTATGGAATTGAATCCAAGTCTCATTATATTTAAAATTTTTTATCTTATTTTAAATACATCTGTCGTTTAGTCCACGTAGAAACTAGATAATGTTGACAAAGAGTTATTGCAGACTTACCGATTTTAGACCCGTCTTAGGCTGTTCTTTTTTGCTCGCAACGAATGTTGAATGTGAAAATATTGAAGTGAGAAGCTTAATATAAAGAGCCCAGCTACTGCAGTCTCCGCCCCTTACAACTGTCTCTGCTCATTGATTACCCTCCTGAATCCAGGCACTTGACAGGTTGTTTTAAAGGCAAGGCGTGAAGACAGTTTGGCATGA
>BLXT01004368.1:79250-90919 GCA_019648995.1 Plakobranchus ocellatus
GATAGTTTGCGTGTTTTGCTCACAACCACACGGCACGTCTCACCTGATTTCAGCTGGGCCCGTGCCCAGATCAAACCGGAACACTATATGCCCGTCTTCCAAAGCCAGGGAGATGAAGTCATTGCTTCCGTGACCGGAGTCGCCGCTGTACAGGATGTTGCCGTCACTGCTCATAGCTTTCACCATCATCTCTATCTCCATATGGTCTGTATAAAACCACCGCAGACTGGGAAGCTCCAGGTAGGAGTTGTTTCTCGAGAAGCATGGAAATGGGATGGGAGAAACTGTACAGAGACACACAATCAATATAAAGAGCCGTCTTTACAAAATGATGACTTGGAGATGCGCGTCTTTTGAAACAATCAGAATTGTAATCATAATTTTTTTTTTGCGCAAACGCGCTGTCATATACAGCAGACTTATTTCAATATTTTGGTTTCATTTACAAAACTCTGATGCTTAATTCACGTGATCTTGTTAAGGAGGCTAACGGTAAAGTTAGTGATTTCACGTTGTATGCAAGAAGATGTCCTTACTGATTCAGAGCCGCAAGAGGACAATCAGATTGCTTGGACTGGAACTATTGATTTGGGTACTCAAATTAAATTTTTTTTAATGCACCGTGTACATATAGCCGTATGATCAAACATGTACCCTCTGTATAATTAAATGATCTAGAATATAATGGATAAAAAAATGCAACATAAAAGCGTCAAAGATCCCACACGGCAAGTGATTAAAAGGCAAAGATGGAAAATCATTTTCTCTTGAATAGTAATGTAAAAATATTTCAAAAACAGGTCCAGCACTACATGAATAAAGCCTAAACAAGTTCTGAATATAGATTAACTTGTGCCGTGATAAAGTCACTTGTGTGAAACATCTGTTGTGAAGGAGATGAAGCTAGAGTGTACAGAGACTAAGAAGGGTAAGCGAATTAGCACAAAAGTTACAGCCAAAACACACTAAAATGTTTAGCCCCCACTTTAAAGACAATTTGAAGCACGTAAAATTCTGCGTTGTAGTGCAATTAAGCAGTAAGAGACACGAGATGCAAATAAATGAAACCAAGAGCACAGGCTTACTACCTTAGATGGCTTTGTGAAATAAGCCTAACCATATTCGGAATAAAATCCCAATTTTATTTTGCTCCACGAATAGTAAGTTTGTTCTTTTTTCTTTTAATCAAGTGTGGAGTTTATATGAACATCGACAGAAATGCACTTTACCACCTGCAGCTTTAGCGGACAGTGTTGCTAAACTGGCACTTGCCGTCGGTACCACGTCAAGTCAGAGAGGTGTAAGCAACCAGAGCTTATTTCTCACTCGCTAATACACAAATTCACAGTAACCTTTACCTGCACACAAACTGCCGCTTTATGGCAATCTTTCACTGTATATGTTATTCATAAAGTGATCCTGTAGCAAGGCGGACACTGTGATCATCTCAGTCAGAATTAAACTATGGCAAACTTTACCTATGCAAGACGTGCCGTCTGGATGTAATCTGAAGCCACGCCAACAGTTGCAGTAAAATCTTTCATCACCTAAGCTCTCACATATTTGTTCGCATCGATTATTACTCATGTAGCATGTGCCTGACAATAGAGAACAAGAAGAACAAAATAGACCGAAACAGTGAACAAAACTTTTTGCTACTTATCTTCCAACCCGTATAAAATGGATCGGTGTGAAGCACAAATTTTCCATTTACTTTTGAGTACATGTATTAAAGGTTTCAAGTAATATGTTCTCAAGGGTCAAGTATGCAATTTTGTGTGTCTCGTTTACAGCACTAGGCTTGATAATTGATCCTACCGAATCAGACCTAGAAGCTGCAAAAGTTGGTACAAAACCTATTTTTAAAGTACAAGAAATCACAACCTCCGCAGTGGTGTCCGAGTGCATGTCGGCTTTTGTTTGTACGGCTAAATATTATATAAAAAGAAATGATATCCAATGTTGTCTAAACATGCAAAGAACACCAGTTTATCTGCTGTTTGGCATCGTAATTGGAATGTCAGTTTTAGTTTCGAGGTCAATTTCTATTTTTCCACATGAAACGGAAAAAAGGTAGTCACCTAGGATACGAACAGTTCTTTCTGTTTTTCGAAGAGCCGGTGGAACATAATATGATCGTAATTAGTATAACTTTAAATGAAATACATCAGTAGACGTATAACGATTTTGACTTCTGAAAGATGTAGCGATTTAAACTTCTGCTTACCCCAAAATATAACTCTATCCCTTCGTCTGAATCCGGTAATTGGATCGCTCTGAATTACAATGGAAAGCGTGAGAAACAACCCATAGTAAATTGCAGTCGCCATATTCACCAGGCTGGGACGAATTTGTGAGCCATAGATCGGCGCAATCTATTTGTGAAAAAAAATAAAATTAGATTAAGGCAAGAAGAACGTGCAATAGCCGATTAAGCTAATATTCCTGATTGTTCTGTTGTTTTTGTTGTTGTTTTGTTTGTTTTTTTTTACATTTTTTTGTAGTTGTCTACTTCTATACTCTTTGAAATGAATAAATCACAAAACAATGAAATGTACATAGTTCATTGAATATGTCACTTTTAGGGTTAATGGTTATATGGATACAGAGGCGGTTGGTATAGGAATAATCAAAATTATAAGTAGAAGACCTACTTAAGTTTATCACAAAGCTCTTTTGTGAAGCACTGTTGAAGGTAAATAAAAGGCGAAATGTTTATCTTTACGATTCAAATGTGCCTTTTAGTATGATAATTTCAAGTCTGTGGTTGTCTTTTCCTACATAAAATAATTGGAATTCAATGTGAAGAAAGGGCCTGCTCTCATGTCCATCAATGGAAACGTTTAATCATCAACTATAAAAATTTACGGCTTATTCGCAGTGAGATGGTGTCCAATTTCAGACAGAGAACTGTAGCGAAACTGGTAGCCAAATCATTAAATCTAGGAATTATTCAAGTAAGAACCAACATCCGATAGTCAAGATGTAGAAGTAGAGAAGTTTTATAAACAAAGAGAAAAAGCAACTAAAATTGAAGCACATCATGATAATAATGTGAGATTTCAATGCAAAAATTGGAGAAGAAAAGATAGATGATAATGTTCTGCCAAGTGGCTTAGGAACTATGAGCTTGGGACTAAGCTGATTAAATGATGCCTAATCAATGATTTTACCATCACAAAGTATCAAAACCATCCTAGACGATGGTGGACTTGTTAGTGCCTCGATGATAGAATGGAAACAAATTCGATTAGATTCTCTTTCACAAACAATTTCGAAGCGCCATAATAAAACATTAAAATCAATAACTGGAGCCGCCTGTGATTCAGATCATACTCCAGTCGAATGTAAGTTTCAGATAAAACTGGCATAATTTTAAAAAAAGGCAAAAGCTAATCCTAAATTCATATTGGACTTACTTTTAATCTGATGAAAAGCTAAAAGTAAAATTGCTGTAGTTGTGTACAACAAATAAAAGACTTTAAACAACATTTAAGAAGTAGAGGAATTATGATCAGAAATGAAAAAGTCACTTATTGAAGTCATAGAGAAAAATTTTCCCACAAAGTATTTTAAAAAACGATAAGAAAAGGATTCACCACGAAATATTGATGGAGAGACACTTAAATAAAAAAAAATATCGAAAATAATCTAAAGACCTAAACAAAAAATGAAGACAAAATGCAATGCATCAAAAGAAGAATGGGTCAATCAACAAGGTCAGGAAATAGCGCAAAAGATAAATATTGACAGCAAATTGATGCATACTGATAATAAGGATGTCAGTGGTAAGAAAATCAAATGCTGTAGCCCTGGATGCATCAATTCAAAAGACGGAACAATGTTAATGGAAGAAAAAGAAAATACTAAACGGGTGGTGAAAATATGTTGAAGATCTTTTCAATGATGATAGGCACAAGAAAAGCCTAGCTAGAGAGTCGAACTATCTTCAAAGAAGAGATAGAGCCAGCCATAAAAAATGAAAAATGTAAAAGCCACAGGACCAGACAACACACAATGAAAATAATTATATGTGTCTTGATGCGTAGAATGCGCACGAGTGAAAGACCAGAATTACTCGGGGAAAAGTTTGACTTTATGCCTGACAAAGGGACAAGAAGCGCATATTCACTTTATCAAAGCATATGGATAGGTGTATAGAAATGCAAAAAGATTTCCACCTCTTTTTCATTGATTATTTCAAAGCCTTTGACAAAGTAAAACATGAAGATCTGTTTTGAATGCTAGACAATTAGACATTGATGTGAAATATCTGAGAGTCCTTAGAAATCAACACTGGGATCAAACTGCATCTGTAAAAATTGAAGGAGAGCATAGCGATTTCAACTTCATCAAAATGGTTTGAGGCAGGGATGTGTAATTTATACTGGGATCAGACTGCATCTGTAAAAATTGAAGGAGAAGATAGTGATTTCAAACCCATCAAAAGAGCTGTGAGGCAGGGATGTGTAATGTCTCCTGATCTTTTTAACCTATATAGTGAAATTATCCTATGAAATCTAAATGATATTTCAGTCTTTAAAAAAAATGGAGAAAATCGTAACAATATCAGGCATGCAGATGATGCAGTTGTAATAGCAGAATCAGGCGAACAACCCCTAAAACTTCTAGATACTGTAGTTTTAGAGAGCGAAAGAATGGACCTGTCTTTGAATGTAAAGAAAACGGAATGTATGGTCATCTCAAAATAATAGTTCTATTGATCAAAATGTCGTCCCAGCTCCAGCTTCTCACTCGTCAGACACAGTTATACAAGGTGCTACTGTTATGTTGGGTTTGGTTTTGTATAAAGCTATTGGACAAGGTGATCTCAGACTTTCAGGCTCACCCTCAGGCTAGAGCGCCGGCGGCGAGACTCGAATATTAACGGAAGGTTCCTCCAGATCTCAAAGTGGATTCGCTATCCACTGTGCCACCGATGCCCCTCGAGTATTAGTATTTGCTAACGGTTTGTGATAATTTATGCCGAAGCTTTATGGTTTGCTTATGCGACACCGGTCAAATGCTTTATGCCGGGGCGTCGGTGGCACAGTGAATAGCAATTTCGCCCAGGATCTGAAGGGACTTCTGTGGTGGTGTCGACCACCTGTCATCAATAGGTTATTATAGATAGCACCTACTTCTAACCTAAATTTTATATAGTAGAAAAAGCATCCAAGATTGGACAGTAGGTTATATAATTTCAAGTAAGGTTTGTGAACATCACATTCGGCATTGAAGATTTCTAACTAAAGAGATATTAAGGACGCAATAGAAAAAAAGACAAAATCTCTTTCATTAGGAGAAAAATCGTACAAAGTGTATTCCTGTGATACAAGATTAGTTTTTTTTAAATTTGCGGTTTCGTAAAAGATCTACATAGTTTAAAACTTTTCAAATGAAATACCTCAAAGATTGTCAAATATGACATGTCTGATTTTTGTCATTCAGCTATTTATGTAGATTTGAATCTAAGTCCCCATGTTATCTGAATTGTTCATCTTATTTTAAATACATCTGTCGTTTAGTCCAAGTAGAAACTAGATAATGTTGACAAAGAATTATTGCAGACTTACCGATTTTAGATCTGCTTTAAGCTGTTCTTTTTCACTCACAACGAATGCTGAATGTGAAAATATCGAAGTGAGAAATTTAAAACAGCCCAGCTATTGCAGTCTGTGCCCCTTACAATTTGTCTCTGCTCATTGATTACCCTTCTGAATCCAGGCACTTGACAGGTTGTTTTAAAGGCAAGGCGTGAAGACAGTTTTGCATTAGCTTACGTGTAAAGAAGATGGCCTGCACACCTGTCGCCTGAGAGTTTCTCATTGACATCGTCCAACCTAGATGGAAAAAGTCGATTCGTGTCGATATCTCAAAACGCAGAGAGAAGAAAGGGCAGACCTAGCTTCGCCTATCAAACGCCATCGTTTTATAGAGGATATTGTTGACGGTTCATCATGCGACTTCATCGCCCGGCCAAGTGCACGCTGAGCTGTCAAGCAAGATGTGCATTTTGGATAGAACCCACACACGAAAACAGTCTTTCTATGTATATTTTACTCTGTCAAGATCTGCATGGAGGGAGCAAAGTGATATATGCAGTTTTTTAGAGATCTCCCTAGCATCGTGCGTGTTATCGGTACATAGACTGGACAAAAATTGTAATCTGGTTGTCAATTTCGGGTTTACCCGTGGTCGTTTCCATCATAATCTCTAGAACGTTAAGAGTCCAAAGCTGAATTAGTATTTTGTTCTGCCTCAGGTATTGCAGAGTTCCAATCCGTTTATAGCAACCTTCACGATTCAAGTCTTTTGTTAATAAACATTGAAGATTTGGTTGGTACTTAAACCCACTAAGTCAGTCTCTGGCCCAAGATGTTCAACAAGCAACGTTTGAGTAGGTCCCTCATCCCTTATTTCCAAAAGACTATATGTTCGTCACTATAACTTGACATGTGTTCCAATGTTTCAAAGTTTGCTTTTGCTATATAAAAAGATTTGTATTTCAATCAAACGAAAAATTTAAACCTTGATGTAGGCCTTGGGCTTGGCTGTTCAGTAACCTACCAGCGCTACTAATATAGTGAAGGAATTTCTCCGTTGAAGCCATTAATGACACAAACATATGCGCCAAGATAAACATCATCATCCTCATCATCATCATCATCATCATCATCATCATCATCATCATCATCATCATTTTCACGGTAAGGGGAAATTAGATGAATAGGGACGACGACGTGGAGTAATATGCTCAGTGAGAATAGACGACTGCTGCAATTTATGTTTTGGGCCAAGCCCCATTTATTTTTCACATACGATAATTTCATATCATATAAAATTATTGAACACAACTCAGTCCACTCTCTTTTAGATACGATCAAATTTCTGATCCGTTTAAAGATGGTATTTAAAGACTTGTACAATTCCAGTCCACTCCAGGACTCCTTTAACACGTAACTTGTTTCCAGCCCGTCCCATGACTGCCTTTCAAAGATGGTTTAAACTTCAGCCCATTCCATGACTGCCTTTCAAAGATGGTTTAAACTTCAGTCCGTTCCAGGACTGCCCCTGTAAAATTCAATAACGGGAGGAATTCTTAATACAACATTTCTTTTCATTAAATTCTCATTTCTGTATTTCAAAACTCATAATTCAACATAATTTCTATTGCTTAACGAAAATACATATCGTTAACTCTTAAACACTTAGATTTACAATCTCTTAATATTTCAAGCATTTTAACGCTCAGATATAAATATATATTTAATTCATATAACGTTTCAACATTTAATGGTTTTTTAATATTCGATGATTTTGACCATTTAATTTTCCAATCACTCTGATACAAAGCCAAATCGGCAAATATCTGCTAACTAAATACACAATCGTTTAATTGAATTTATGGTTAGATAATAGCCCACAGGGCTGCTGCATAGACAGTGCGTTGAAACATAGACGATATTTTACATACTTGATTACCAGCTGTCTCTACTCTAATAATTTGGAGACCTTTCTTCAAAGGCGTTTGGATTGCAACTGAAACTTAAACGCTACCTAAGCCTTTAGCAATCACCAACCGAGTGCTACTCATCGGAGAGCCTCGAGCCTCACTGTCACTTTGCTCGTGTTCCTCTCTTCGCTACCCTAACCTTCCTAACAACATTAAAGAAAAAGTTATGAATATACAACTCAGGGTATCTTCACGCCAAAGTCCTTTGTTTCGTTTTTGTCCTTTCATTTTAACCTTTGATCTAAGTATGAAACTATTTAACTGCAAATGATACACGAACTAAAGGGCTAAGGAGACCGTGGATCATGACATGCTCCGTCCCTACACAAAAAAGGAACATCTTTCGCGTTGGGAACATTTTTTTTCCAGCCCAATCAGGCCTTGCGGAAATTAAACTATTTTACGTTTGTAGTCAAAGTGCTCTAAGTATATAAAAGCTAAAACAATAAATGTATGCGCGTGCAATCATCAAAGTAATACGACATCAAATCGCCAAACCTAAATATATGTCTATCATACCCTATGACAGAATATTGCAAGGTACAAACTCATGAATGGCACTATAATAGCTAGTTTTCATAGTTATCTCCCTTACATATGATTGACGTTTTACCTTAAAATTGACAATGTAATTTATAGATAAAACTTCGTCTTAGCAATATCAAATCCCATTGTGTTCTTATTTAAAGTTGTTAAGAGTTATCAACAACATGCACATTCAGTTTTCAGACAAATTTGCTCGTACGTATATTGTGATTGTCATATTACCATTTATGGTAAAGCATACTCCTTAGAAATATACATAGCAGAAAAAAAAACGATTTGCCATTTTCCTTATCTTACCCATTCGCGAATTAATTTTGATATGTTTCACAAAACAATAAATCTACACTTATTTATATACATAATGACAGAATTAAATACACATTGAAACAATACGAGAGATCTGATGCTCGAAAATTTGCACATTTGGTAAAATCTTAACAAAGTTGATCACTAAGTGACATGGTACAGCAGGTGAGAGATTATATAAGAAACGATAAATTCATTGACATATGGCTATATTTGCATACAATGTAATCGATTCATTACATTAATATAAAATATGCGTATTGCCAATTCTGGAAACTTTAACAATGCAATGGTAAACTCGTTTCCTATTATGATATTATGCAAAAATTAACATCAGACGCAAATAAGAATAAGACAATGAATGAGTACATTAATTTTGCTCTACGGTTTTGAAGGTGAAGTAGGCGAAAATATAACAAGTTAAATATTTTAGGATACATATGGAATAAATTTGCCAAGGTAACTGTTGGGAAGGTCCCTTAATATATATATTGGGATCAAACACACTGTCTATCAACGGTTACACGCAACTTCATAACAACAACAACTTAACTATATCGACTGCATGAGAGGTTCACACCAAACAAAAAGGCAGAACACCGGGGATAGGCGACAGAAAACTTATATTATAATAATAATATAAATATATATAAGTAGGAAAAGTTACACAAAGAAGAAGACAGATAGATACGAGGCGAGCCAAATACAACGTCCACGCACGCAGGCGCGATAATAGAAAATAATCAGAATCTGCGTTACGAAATCTTATACCGTTAAATAAGTTAGTACATACTAATTCACTCACGAGGAACTTTCCTCCAAGATACTACCTCATGGATCAATAGACTTATTGAGACAACCAATAGATATAATTAATAGGCACGATCTTTACATATAATTTAGAGATATAATCTACAGGTACAATTAATAGATATACTCTACAGATATAATTAATAGATATAAATCCCCGCACTGTTCACTCGCACAAGCCCACGCTTCTAAACTTAATCCATCGATGATCCTCGTCTGTTGAACTTGCAGTAGAATAGGGAATATAGTTCATAGGCACAGACAGTCAAATGTCCAAATAATGAAAAGTCCCGACACAACCTGGGTCCCGCTCAACAGTTCATGACTTACACGGTGATAACAGTCCCAACCGTGTCCTTAAGCTCGCCACCCACATTCTCTGACTCCGACACACTGTCATTCACCAGACGGGTGACACGCCCTTACGCGAGGGACAATAAAACTAGTGATAAAGGATATGGTACCAATTCAGTTGCACATACGTAGATTGTAGACCTGTCTGTATAGGTCTGCATAGGCACACATCCTCAAGCATTAAATATCAATGCATTTAATTACGTTTTACCACCGTTCCAGTTTCACAGGAAACATAAATACTTAGACTTGACCATCAGTCTGGCTAGGCACACGGCCTCAGGAATAAATACAAACGTAGATTCACTCAAGTGGTAAGAAGGTTAAAAGATATCTCTGCAGTCAACGAATCCGCTGCAACTTGCGCCAGGACCGTTTCGCGACTGAACAGTACGAGTGATAAAATAGGAGTATTCTTCTTGCAGCCAAAATCCCGCCGATCTGTAGATTCGTCCGGCTTGTGTTGTCACGAGGCCTGAACAACCAATCACAACACACACACACACACCAAACATTCAACTCTACTCAGCCAAAATAAAAACATGACTACATTAGTCCTAACAGTGACTATGCTTTCAGGCGATGAAGACAATGAAACTTCGCAAAATTGAAGACTCCTCTAACTGAGATGAAGAGAAAATCACATAAAACATTTTGTGAACTTTTCAGATGTTCAACTGAGAATGTGTAGTCCTGCATTACCAAAGCCATTCTTGTTAAACGAGCGTTTCTTTAAACATTTTGTTTCAGGAAACTTAGTGGTTTGTGGTCTGTTTGCACAATAAAGGGTTTCATATGCAGAAATTTGGAAAATGGTTTTAGCCAAACACTAATGCTACGAATTCTTTCTCAGCTATACAGTATTTACGTTCTCTGTCTAATAATTTACGTGAAGCAGAATAACATGGGCGAACAGTCCCATTGTGTTCCTCTAACAGGGAAGCGCCGACAGCGAAGTCCGAGGCATCGGATTGTAATACAAGTTTTGTTCAAGTCTGGAACATTGAGAAATCGTGGTTTGGTGAGAAGGGACTTTAAACCATTAAGATTAGCCTTACATTCGGCCGTCCACGCGACTTTGTTAGGAGCTCTAGCTTTTGTGAGGTCAGTAAGAGGTTGAGAAAGTTTACTAAAATCTTGTGCGAAGCGTCGGTAATAGTTTAATACGCCTAGAATGCGTTTAACCTGTGTCTTGGTTGTAGGCGTATTTATTTGTCTTATATTCTCTGTCTTTTCCTTATCTGGCAATACTTTGTCCTGTGATATGGTGTGGCCCAGAAAATCGATCGAGTCAAATCGTTTGTGAGGTTTTGAAGGCTTGACTGTCAAGTTTGTATTTTTAATTGCAGTCAAAGTGGCTCGTATGTGTTTCAGATGACTTCACCATGTCTCGCTAAATATGAGAACTTCAACGAAATATGACACCACAAAAGGCAGGTCGCTTAAAACGTGAGACATCGCGTGTTGAAAGGTACTGCTCACCGTGCTCAAACCGAAAGGCATGAAGTTAAATTCCATGAGCCCCTTGTGGCTGCGGAAAGCTTTGTATTTTTTGTGGTCTTCCTTTATTGGAATTTGCCAATACCCTTTGGTAAGGTCTAAATTTGTAAAATAGGTTGCCGAGTTCAATTTGTTTAGCAACTCATCTAAGGTAGGGATGGGTTGGCAGTCGAATGCTGTTATTGCATTTAATTTTCAAAAATCGATGCAAAGGCGTATCTCATTGTTTTATTTGTGCACAATAGTCATTGGACCACAATACGAGACGAGGAAGGTCTGATAATATCTCTTACACTCAATCATCCTAAAATCTTTGGTAGATTATATGCCTTCATGCGCTTTAAATTGAACGCAATTCACATAATAGATTGTTTTTTAAAAAAATCAACGAATAGAAACTGTTTCCGATATCCTTGTACCGAATCCTGTGCAGACAGTGACTGTAAGGTTGTTTCAAATCCTAAAAGCAGTTCACTAACAAGTGCGCCACCAAGGTCTAGAACGGACATATGCCTTCGTATATTTTTTTTTAATTTAATTTTATATGTAACTTGTGATCTTTCCATTATGTTTGAATGAATTCAGAGTTCCAATATGTGATTAAATAATTATATTAAGAGGGTCAAACTGCCCCCCC
>BLXT01004368.1:128504-153466 GCA_019648995.1 Plakobranchus ocellatus
GGGGGAGGGGGGGAGAGGAGGAGAGATAGTGTTGGGGTAGGTACAATGGCAGGATTGAGTAGAGAGGGAAATAAAGCACTTTAAGTGATTAAAGCGAACATATCAAACCCGTAAGAGGTCTCGCATTGAAGGAATGGTGAAAAGAGGTGAGAGACGGGTGTATGGGGGGTGGGGTTGGGGGTGGGGGAAAGGGGCGGAGAAGACTAGACAGGGGGATTGTTATAAGGGGCGATCAATTCGGGTCATCACAGAAGGCTAATCCTTGATTAAATAAACGAGACTTATTCCAAGTTGGTTCGATAAAGAGGCGGGTAGCAACTGCTGTTTGAATCCATTGCATGCACCAGCAATCCAGGGTTGTTTGCTCGTTCTCTTCCTATGATTTGCCACTAATGTGCTTGCGATCAAGAAAAGTGTAAGTTTAGGAAAGAAATTCGAAAAAACCAAGTACTTTGAAGAATTTTTCCGGGTTATAGCTGTGTTGTTGAAAGCGTTATTTTAAATACGAACTAGGACTAAAGTAATCAATTAAGTGTGACGTTGAGCATTATCTTAAGTCAGTATTAAGAAAGAGATATTAGCTGAGGATACGGACCATTCGATCTGGCTATTCTTTTCATGATCCAGTTCTGTATTTGAAAACAGAAAACAACAATTAAACAGACCTGACAGTTCGACTTTCTATATATTAAGTTTGTGGAATGCATCACAATAAATAAGCATGTATGTGGTTTAAATCACTCTGTGATTCTGTGCGAGAAAAACTGAGGCTACATCATGAGCTTTGGTGGGAACAAAAATCTGATTTTGTGAAAAACGGTCGTCTAGCTTGGCTAACTTCAGCGGACAAGCTGAGCATTGAAAGATTAGTATTATGAATGGTCAACGGACGACTGCAAGTGTCGAAAAAGCGCTTGCAATATTAAAAATAATCAAAAGGCAGCACAGATCATTCCGTTGCAGTTTGGTTAATTTTAGCTGACTGAGCTATTGAATATTGAATAGATAATTAGGAAACAGACAAATAAATTTTGTGCGGACAGTCTAGTCGAAATTGTGCGGATGAATATCGGAAAAAAATGATAATAGGCGCAATTTTTTTTTAGAACATCTTGGAACAGAAATGTATGTTCAAACACAAATAGCCCAAGTTTGGTTCAGATCTTGTACTAGAAGAAGGGTGAGACTTTGTGGAACTCGTGCCAATATACACCAGCTCTTGTTACTGTGAGCCGATTTAAAAATTAGGCAACTATATATATATATTTTTTTTTTTTTTTTTTTTAAACTATGTCAACATATTGACAGATTCTCTTATTTACTAATATTACCGTTGAGATTTTCTTATGTGTTTTGATTGCATAGGATTTTAATTCCGGGGTTATAATTGTGTATAATGCCATACACAGTAAATATAGCTGGCGAAAAGAACTTTATCATTGTGAACATGTTTACGACCGCCGCATAGTATGAAATTTACAAGATTTTTGAAAACCATGATAAATGGTTTGCTACAAATATGTACGGATTTACAGATTTCGATTTTTCTTGAATAGACCAACATTTTAGTGAAGCTAATTATTTCGTGTGCTGCAAGTTAGTTGTTTCTGCTAACTGTTTTACTTATAGTTTGGTGCTATTTACACCTAGTCAACACGAGGATTATCAATATATGAAAGGCAATATCGGAATTTGAGAAATCGGCACTGCAAGGTAAGTTTTAGTAAGAAGTTAATGCTTCTATTCCTTTAACATAATATTTTTTTTTAATAGCACTTCAGTTTCCTCTCTATATACAATAACAGTTTTTCCCTTTTTCTCCGGTAAAGTTATGTTGGTTTTTTTAGCGCGGGGTTAAAGAAGTTTTTTAAGTAGAAGTATCTATATTGAACTGAAATCAATGTTAGTAAATGATTAGGCTTACATAGTTCGGCGACCGAGAAAGAGAGTTGCTGTCATTATTGAAATGTCATAAGTGGTGTGTGCTTTTTTTTCCGTATAATTCGTTTCAGAATCGTTTCATACTTTTTTCCTGCCCTTTTTTATTTCTTTGGTATTTTCTTGAGATTTTTTTTTTTTTTAAACTTTAATTGTTTTTTTTTCCTTTTTTTTTCCAGCGGGAGGGAAGGGTATTGTAAATTTTAAGGGTGGCGGCCTATACTTTCAGTACGAGACATAGACATGGGATTTTTAAAGTTTAAGATGGTCAAAATTTTTGTTTTTTGTTTCATATGTGGTTAATGTGATTTGATGCTTCAAGCGAAACTTCCTGCAGAGAGCAAGAGAGACAGAAAGAGAGAGAGAGAAGAGTAGGCCGGTGTGCTTTGCTAACACAGGTGCTGCCCAGTATCATGGACTTGAAACACTCTACCTCACACTCACAGTTACACGGGTAAGATTCTGGTCACCCGCTTGGGTCTGGTAGGATCATCCAGATTATTTTGCCCGCTTTCTGTTTTCAAAAAATGATAATTCATAGTATTCATAACTGAAATTTTTGTTGTGACAAGAAAAGGGTGATAACTATGAGAACCAGAAAAGGAATACCACTGATGCTGTGAACGCAGATTTTGAGCAGCAAGCCGATTATGTATAAACTTTTGTTTTAGCAGAATGGATCACAACATTTAGCATTTCATTACCGTATACAAGAGGTTTCAAAAAGTATCATTAACAGACAGTGAAGATGTATATATTTTTTCCTGTGCGCATCCCACTAAAGTTTTCAGTGCTTTATATTGAAACTTTCTCCAAGAAAACTTAACTTTTCAAAAAGTTTTTTTGGGTTTTTTTTAGGCTAGGTCTAGAGGCTTCGGAAAAGTTAGGGGATTTAACCTTTGGATTCCTTTCCACACTCTTTACTAAGGCTTCTCTTTATTTAATGTAGACCGAGATAACAAGAAAAAAGAAAGAGAAAAGAAAAAAAGAAGAAGAAAAAAAGGACTTCTGAAGTGGGAAGACTCCAGAACTTGAATTGGAACAAAAAAAAAAAAAAAAGAGAGGAGAAGAAGAAAAAAAGAGAAGAGAAGAAAGGGATATGAGACCTAACAAAGAATTCAACGGAAAAAGGGCAAAGAAAAAATGGATAGACGGAAAGAAAAGAAAAGAAGAAAAGAAGAAATCCTGTTTTGCACGGAAATAAGGATCATACGAGATGAAAACCAAAATGAAAAGCCCAAGATTATACAAAAAAAAATAATAATAATAAACAAATACATTTTTTAAAAAAGAAAGAGAGAGAAAGAAAGAAGAGAAAAAAACAGAAAGGAGAGAATTGAAGAAACGGAAAGGAAACAAAAGAGGATCTATTGTGAGGAATATGACGTGTACCCCTGGGACATAGCCCAACATTGGCACAAGGGAACAACAGATGGCATCCCATGGACCTTTGAACCCTTGAACACCAGAGAGTGGACATGGGTTCATTAGATTAGAATGGGAATGCTCTAAAATAGATAATAACAAAAAGTAAAAAGATGGAGAAGGAAAAGAAAAGAAAAGAAAAAGAAAAAGATAAGGAAAAAGATATTGATGAAATATATAATAAATACATGAGAAGAAAAAAGAAAAGGCCAAAAAAGAACAAGGAAAAAGAAAAACGAAGGGAAGAAGAAGAAACGAAAAATTTAAAAAATGTTGATATATAATTTATTTACCCCCCTCCCTTTAAAGCATGTCAATAGAATAGTGTAGAACTAATACTAACAAAGTCACCATAGATGAGACTTGGCGCACCTATTTGGCTATTCAATGACTATCGGTCAACCCCGTATGGGCTGGGATGTGGGATTTGCCTCATTGGAGCGGAGGGTTAAGAAAAACTAAACCTAAAAAAACCTAACAACAAATTAGAAGAAGGCTAACATTAAAATTCCTAACAAGTAACAAAAACCATATTAACCAACGCGGGTCAAAATATAGTAGAAAAGGCGCAGGAAAAAAAAATTAAATTTAGAGCTATTTTAGGCCGGGCCACATCTATTGCCGCTGTTACTACTACTACTACTACTACTACTACTACTACTACTACTACTACTACTACTACTACTACTACTACTACTACCACTACCGCTACTGCTACTGCTACTACTACTGCTACTGCTACTGCTATTGCTGCTGGTGCTGCTGGTGCTGCTGCTGCTGCTGCTGCTACTGATATCTCTTACCCCAACTTTTCTTGTCTACCTCTTTGCTCTCCCCCTCCCCCTCCCTTTTCATTTCGTCGTTTCTTCTCTCCTGATGCCTCCTCTTCATCTCCTACTGTTAGGCCTATTTCAGCTTTAAGCCCTCTTCCTCTGCTTTTTGTTATACAATTGCACGCATTGGCTCTGTGCATTTAAATATGGCCTTAAATTGTCTTATTTGTAGATGATAGTATTTCTTACATATTGTTATTTTTAAAGTGAAAGTAGTATTTGTTTTGAATAAGGACTTGGCAATTTTTTATATACAATTATAAATAGTCATGATACCCGGCAATATGTAAAAAATTAGAGTTGGTACAACGACACACAGTAATAAACTATCATATAGGTACTAATTTATGTGACGGGTTAGAGCCTCGCTACGTGTGTACTGGCATGCCTGAAAACCTGAGATCACCTTTTGTGGACGGTCTTGTACACAAATCCAACCAACCTAATTATTGAAACTAGCACGGCTTGATCACAATAGCTCATAGCTGACTGCTCAACTAGTTTATAACACTACACCCTAACTCAGTACATTGTAAACACCGTTGTCACGTAGCGACAAGAAATATTATTCCGCGAAAAGAACAATCTGAGAGTTTTATTTTTAAAACGATGAGAATTTTTGTAAATAAAAACATTTTATTTTCCCCTATTCCCATGGGTTGTATTTGTCGAGATAATATCATAATGTTTCGAAAATGTAAAAATGTAAGTTAAAAGTGTTGTAAGTTCGGCGGCTACGTTTCCGGTGTTTTGTATTGTTTATTCCTCCTTCAAGATGGCATCCAAATACTGAAGCAGCACCTTACTTTACTCCTTTTTTTTTAATTAATAGTATGTTACATTCTATATAAATGGGAATCATCATTTTCAATATTTTTTGTAAAGATACTAGAAAGCAATGTTTAGACATATAATCTCACCTAATTGATGTCAAGTTTATCCATTTTCAGTTCCTGGATCTTGATAAAAACTTAAATCGTGGCTTAGCTTATAGCTTAGGCCCCTAGATCTATACCTTGATACAGATCTACGTTTTAGATCTCAAAATCAAGGTTAAACCTTTTAAAGCAGGTTCAGGAATTTGAAAATAATCCCTCTGCTTCTTAGTTGTTTTCTTTTAGGATTTGAATGGATTTTAATGTTGGTAAATCACGTCCAGCTAACTGAAGAGGGTAATATTTGGTAGGAAGATGCTATTCTCCAGCGTCCCGCCAATAAGTGGACCAATGGCTATTCTTTTGTGTTATAGATTAGTTCAAACGAAGGCGCTGGAGAATAGCCACCATTCTATTGATCAGCATGACACTAGACAGTAACCACTTTGTATTTGGAATAATTATAAAAGAAAACATACTTTAGATAAGGCCAAACAATATTGTGTCTGCCTTGTTCTGACTATTTGACGAAATGATGGCTAATATGAGAGGCTATACTAATATTAAAAAGTGGTTCCCCTGCATGGAAATCCTCTCTTTTTTAAATGTGGGTTAGTTCTTGTACCATTGCATAATAACACCATCAGAAGGTTTTCAAATCAAGAGATTCCTTTTCTGATAGTTTTTCATATAGGGCACTACTGAATATAATGCAGCAAGATTTGATTGTCGCAAATTGATATTTTAGAAGATTTTTTATGGTAACTGGCCATTCTTTTTCCATATATTATTAGGGCATTTTGTGCATCACCTTCATTTCATGAAGAGATGGTGATGTGAAAATGCAATTTTACCTTGCACCCTCAATTTTTCAAATAGAGCCACATCTATTTTATTTTTTAAAATTCTTCAGATGCTGGATCATTGCAATGATCTAGAATCTATGTCTAGATCTACTTAAAACTGTTGCTTTAAAATAACTGTAAATAGAGATATTTGTTTAATGAAGTTGCATTGTATACATAATGGCCCTGCTTCATTTGAATAGAGGAACTGAGATAGTGAAAATTTTTAAAATCTGGAAAGACTGACAGAGCTTAGGTATTGAAACTTTCATCTATTCTTCAGTAAAATTGACCTTAGTTAATATTCTTTGAAGCAGATTGCGTAGTTTAAGAACATTTTGCTATATTGTAATTTATACATTAGATACATTGATATTGTGTTAGTACCTAAGGGCCTCATCTAAAAATATCTAGTGTAAAGATCCGAAAAACACATAATATACATGGAGAGTTCATAAAGTGTTAATATTTTAAGCAAAGTGTGATTTGGGAAAGATTTTCTTGTTTAATAAAATTTACTTTGTGGATTTTTTTTTTCTTTTTATAAATTTTTTCTCCAGTAATATGCATGCATCACACTGTTCTAAAAATGT
Organism: Plakobranchus ocellatus; assembly: GCA_019648995.1. Classification (NCBI taxonomy): domain Eukaryota; kingdom Metazoa; phylum Mollusca; class Gastropoda; family Plakobranchidae; genus Plakobranchus; species Plakobranchus ocellatus. The sequence continues at coordinate 135,014 of BLXT01004368.1, forward strand.
TGTTGCATTTTTTTTCTTTCTTCTTTGTTATTGCTATTAATTAGGATTATTACCATTACTTTTATATATTTATTTTATTTTCAGCCTTCTTCAGAAAGTCAGAATGGGGAAAAAAGTGGAAAAAGCTTTAAGCAAAGACAAAAATCCATCTTCTGCTACGCACATTGAGGATGAAGGCTCCAACAAAACACCAGGTAGGTCTAGACCTCATCAATTTTGCACTGACAAATAAAACAAAATATTCTTTTTTAAATAAGGCTGTGTTTGATTTCTTAAAATTGATGATTTTGTGTGAGCGCAATCTTTTCTGGATTCGTTATGTACCAAATTTTTTATAGAATAAAATAAAATGTCATTTGCAATATAGGCCTTTTTACTAAAGTCATATATCACTAAGATTATATCATAAATATTTTTAATTGATTTTATACTTTTGTTCTATCTCTCATAGAACCCTACAAATGTATAGGCAATTTCCTTACCGACTTCACTGAACTGTGTAAACAAAATCAAATGGCAGTTGTGCCTAGTGTATTAGTGCGTCCTAAACCGCCAGGACCTCAAGGAGGAGGCACAGAGGGTAAGCCAGAAAAAAAGGGAGATAAAAAGCAAGCCATTCCTGAGCCAGAGCCTGAACCAGAATTGAATCAAGACGGAGGTTAGATAAGCCTTTTTCTTTTTTTTTTTGGTTTCTTTTTTGAAGTGATAAACCATTTACGCACCAGAACTTGCTCTTGTTTTACCAAAATAAGCAAATAGTTTCTATGAAAGCCTGTTTTTAAAATGATATTATTGAAAGGATCTGGGTTATAGGATATTGACAGTAAATTAAAGACAACATCTCTTGTGTTTCTCTCTAATTGTATTTCCCATGACTATCACCATCTTTTTTTTTATCAGACACTCAGTGTGATAGTACTTCATTTTCACTTTTATTTGAATTTTTAAAAGCATGAATTATCATATAATTTATACCCAAAATAGTATTGACTTCTAATTCTGACAGTAACTTTTTAAAAAATAATATTCAAGTCAATCTAGCCAGCAGACTTTGTCCAAATTAAAATCAACTTAATTTTACTTTATAATATTGCAGTATTAGGATGAACATGACTAGTATGGCAATGCAGCACTGCATTACACACTACATCTTGCAAAACATTATTAATGGTTTCCAATAAAAATATACTTTACACCTCCAACATCACAAATTAACATGCTGACAAACAGGTATAAATCAAAATTGCCATATGTTGCAAGGGTAGTGTGTTGCTGCCATTTAAGCTAATTTAGAATTCTAATTTTCTTAACATGATACATCAATGAGGTTTGTGTATGAATTGAGTCTTGCTAGCATGCTGGGGAAATACTTTTGTTGGAAATATTCTCAAGAAATAGTCATTTGATCAGAGAAAGTGACGTCAAGCTGGGATGATTTAAAGGCATCTTCAACTGATTTAGAAGCAGGGAAGGAATAGTATATTGCACAATGGGAACATAGGAGAGGAATGACATCAAAAGGGGATCATTCAGCATTAAAAAGCAAAGAAGACCTTAAGGTAACTTTCTGAAAATCAAATGTAGTGCTAAAGATAATTAGGCAGGTAAGCTACCTAGTTCACATGTTCAATTTTCTACATGTTTGCAATGGATGAGAAATATATATTTATGCCAAAATTGCAGTTTGTTCCCTCATATTATAAGTAATTTTTATTAGAGCAAAAATATGGGCCTATTTTATAATTGACTTATTTTAGGGTTTTTTTCAAATCAGTTCTCAGTTAAGCTGATGATCTTTTCATGCTGTTCACATTTTTCGTCCTTTTTTTTTTCCAAATGTTTGTGGTTTCAGAGCCTATTGAACCTCCTCCTAAAACTTACTCAACAAGAGACAAATTTGAGTATTTCAAACCAAGTGTTCAAGTTGAATTAGACAATAATGATAAATGGGATACTGTTGCAGAACTCTTTGTGAGAGGTATGTGATTTTGCTTAATTGTTACCAACAATAGATATGTGCTTAAGTTCCTGGTTTGTATGTTCTTTAACTGTTCTTTTAAAAAACCTATTTCACTATTTCAGCATCTTGAGTCAGCGTAACATGCAGCCTGTATAGTTTCTTTTTTCTTAAACAAAATGATCCATTAAGACTAAGCCTTTGCATAAAATGTTATCATCATCATCATCATCTGTCTACTCATCTCAGGACATATTAGCTTTGGCTGCCTGTTTGTCAAAAGTCTCCATTTTTTTGTGTGTGCCATCTTTATCACCTCAGATCCTGTTAACGTCAATGTTATTTTCCACTGACTGTCTGTGTGATTGCCATCTGCAGCAGTCTATAGTCCTCCATATCCCTGTTAGTGTCCAAAATATTTTTTAGAAATAGAGTTTTCAAGCCATTTTTTTTTTAAAATACTAAATTCTTCTCTCATGGCGCATGTTTCCTGGCCCCTGTCCAAGAGGGTTGAAATATCTTTGTATGGCACTTATTTCAAAAGCGCTGACCATTTTGATTATTCTCTTTTTCATTCATCATGGAAGACGAATTACTTGCCTTAGTTGGATATTTTGTCTACACATTAATTTTGTTTTATCTCTTTGAACTTGTTTGTTATTGCCACTTTCCATTTTTTAATCTCTTATCCCTTTAATCTACTACTTCTTGATCTTTTATCGTCAAATATTCCTAGGAGTCAAAATTTCTCTTGGCTTTGCCCTTTATGAAGAAATAAAGCATCTGAAAAATTAATATTGAGGGTGTTTATTTCTTTTTGTTTTCTGTTGTTTTTTTTTCAATCAGGATGGAAAATTGATCAGCCTATGATGGAAATATTTCAGCAGTGCTTACCAACTCTTGACAAACTGCACACAGTCAAGTATGATACCTTTTTGTTCTTTTGGTTTTAAAATTACCACCTGCTAATATTGATCGCTGACACCAGTGATAACTGTCACAAAAAGAATAAGTGATTTTGTTTCACTGAAATTTTTGTTCCAATTTGTTTAAAATGAAATTTTATTGCAAAGAAATTTAAAACACCCCCTTTTTTTGAAAGAGACATCATCATATAGATATGTCTTTTTTCTGTTAGTTTGTCTTGAGACCAGTCCCAATGAGTCATATTTTGCAACACTTTAAAGAAATAAACAATTTTAAGAGCTTCTTTTGTTGCTCTTTTCATTGCGCTTTTCAAAAACTTAACTCCATCTTGGCATTGACTTAATTTTATACCTACAAAGCTTATGAAATGTCAAATGCATTCTCTAACTATATTTATAGTTTATAATGGCAAAATACCACTTTCGACTCCTTAGGATAGTTCTTGAAATATCTCTTCAAATATTTTTTTAAAGTTACATTATGCCTTTTTTTGTGGTTGTTGTATGTTTTGTTTTGTTTTTCAGTTCATTTTAGTCTTGCTGAATACGGCGATATTTTTAGAGCTTAAAATTAAGAGGATGAATAGAAAATATATAGCTGTATTCCATTCTCCAAAGAAAATTCAAAGAACCTAGCTTTCAATAATCATGAAGCAACAAAAAATTTAACTTTTGTCAAAATTTTGTCCTAATTAAGTCTTGTTATCATAAGCAAGCTTATTTATCAACTGCCATTTTTATGATACAAATTTTACTCTTATGACTTGCATAAAGGTCAAGAGATTGACTTTCACTCACTTTGTATTTTAGATGTTAAATATTATCTGCATATTCCACATCATTTAGTTTTTTTCAAAAGAGAAGAGATTTTATATATTTGATATCATGCTTTTTTTTTTTTTCAATTATCTCTTTCCTTGTTTAGTTTTTGGAACACTGGATTGACAGAAGCAACTCTGCATACTTTGGCCTCCTTTCTTCCTCAGTGTGTAAATCTAAAGTAAGCTTATCTTGTTTAATCCTATCTGTTTCTGATGAATTAGTGGTTGTACATGCGTTTCATTTTGAATTTTTTGTGTGTGTGTGTGTGTGTGGTGTCATATTTTTAATTTTGAGACATTAAACTTGAGCATAAGCCTTTTTAGTATTTCCACTACAAGGTTGGAATTGTTGATGGGAGGTAGATTATAATGTGATTTTTCTCAGATTTGTATGTGGCTACTTAAATTATATCAGATCTACAAAATCTCAGTCGTAAACTATGCTGTGAGTGGTGATTTGTTCCTTTTATGTCGTTTTTTTTTTTTGTTGCTCTTTCCTGGAAACAGAACTGTTCTGTTGGATGGTAATCCCATTAAAGAGGAGAACTGGTATGAATTGATTGGCACAGATAGCTTGTGAGTAGTTTTGTTCATTGTATTCTGAGTATAGTTGTTAATAAGATACATTGTGGATGCGTTGTGAAATTTTCTGCTTTAATTTCCTTTGGGTATAAATGTTTCACATTTTTTATGGGGTTTTTTTTTTTTTGTTTTTTTTTTTTGCTTTTCATTCAGCAATCCAATCTTTCATCTTAATTGCCATAATATGGTTTATGAAAGAAGTTTCCAAATTCCATTTCATCAAGGGCATTTTTAAACCATCTAAATGACTTTAAATTAAAAATTACACACCTTATATGAAGCGCATGGTCACTAAGTTTATCAGAATATAAGAGCTTGATGATTAATTTTCTTGCTTTAATTTTCTCTCTCCTTCTCTCTTGTTCTTCCTTTTTTTTTATGTTAAAATGGACTAACTGTATTTAATTTTAAAGAAATGTTTTTTTTTTCTATTGCTGGGAATGGTCCAAAAGTTTTAAATGGTAGGATTAAACATTTTTATACCACAACAAGCATATAGTTGTATGCTTACTGGATGTAACACGAATCACTCAACTTGAACACATGATTTTCAAAAGCATTTTTTATCGATAGACTCAATTATTTTCTCTCTGTAGTTAATAAAAATCAGCAGCCTTAGAGTCAGATAGACCAACAACTAGGATTCATTTTTATACAAGTTATCCTATTATAGCATTTTTCTCTCTAACTCAGCCTTTTAGTATTAAATCTGCTTGTTATGGTTCTCAGTATTTTGTAATTCTTGTTTTCGTTTCTTTTTTAATCTGTTGGAAGCTGATGGAGAAACAATGAATTAGAGTTTTGAACTTTTTCTCTCAGAATTCAGCACCTGTCGCTGCGTCATTGTAAGATAACAGATAAAGGTGCAGCAGGTATTGGGAGCTGCCTCGGAACAGCTAAAAAGACGAACACTAAACTGGTGTCCCTCAATCTGACAGGGAATCTTATTGGGGATGCTGGGGTAGAAGCTTTGGCAGGGGTGAGATAACTTCATGAATAATTCATCAGATTGTAAGATTTGATTTTGCATAGTCATTTCATTGAATAAAAATACCTTGTTTACGTTCCTTTTTTATTGAAAGATCATTGAATTTTTATGGATACAAAGCTTGGCTTGATTCTTGCTGTATGAAGCAAAAAGCAATTGCAATTTAGGAGCTTGTCTTTGTTTTCATCACACATAAAACCCACCCTTTTTTTTTTTAACACACAAAGACTGCTCTAGATTAGTTTTATTTTATTTTCAAATAGTTTTAGTTCCCTTAAGTTCCATTTTACCTAAATAAATGGATATCTCCCAATAGCATATCATTGTTTTTGTATTGATGGCCTAATTAGTTCCAAACTCTGCAAAATCGAATTTAAATATTATAAATTTCACTGATGACTGAATTCTATGCAATGTTAGATTGTTGCAGCAAAAATATGGACTTTCGTTTTTAGCGATTATTTTTTTATTAACTATTATATTAAAATACTACAACCACAAAGTCTAACTCAAAAGAATAAATTAAAAACACAGAGTATATATAAATCGATGCCCTTCAAGCTTTACCAGAAATAATAATAATAATAATAATTATTATTATTATTATTATTATTATTATTATTATTATTATTATTCTTTTAAAAGTGTTGAACAGAATCTACAAGGATTGAGATTGATGATTGTAGGAGCTGCAAGGGCCTTTGTTGGTTTGCTTAATTTTTTCAGTCCTCATCTCATTTGGAGACTGTATTCTTCCATTATACACTGAAATTGTCCTTCACAATGAGTTTTCTCGAAACAGAACCAGCCACAGAACTTTAATCAGAGATCTTTATGATAATTAATTATGAACTGAAAATTGAGTGTATGAATCCTGCCTAGACATAACAGTAAAGCTACTGTGATTTTTATGGATTGCCCTTTCAGTTTCTTTTTGCTCTGTTTTATGAATTGCTTGTCATCTATAAAGAGGTATTCAGTCAGCAGCAAAGACAAAACAGAAGAAAAAAAGAGTTAGTAAATTTCAGAACAGATGTGCTAGCTAGGAAGCAACTTTTGCAAATTGAAAAAAAAACAAATAAAGAAGAATCAGGATACTATGGCCTAATAACGAGAAAGCAATACTAGTTTTGCTGATCTAATATGTTGCTCTCTCTGTTGCTTTTGTTTTTATCCATGAGTTTAGGGTCTCAGGATGAACCGCACCTTGATGGCCTTGACCCTGACAAGCAATAACATTGGAGACAAAGGTGTCGCGAAAATAGCAGAGGTGGGCAGCTTGAAAAGTTTTGTTGGTGTAATATTTTTGTGAATAACAACAGTTATTGTATTAGTAATTTTGAACTTAAAATATGTACAAAACTTAAAATAATAACAAGAATCTAATATGTATGATTTTTTTAAATCTATAAGTCCTTATTGTTTAAAGAAGTTCTTTTGTCAATTCCCTTTTTTCTTTATAAAATCTTCATTCATTGTCCACCAAACAACTGGGCTAATATCTCCTGAAGGCCTTGTCCAGGTTTCCCCTCACACATGAGGAGGTGGTGCAGAGAAGGAGACTCATCTCAGACCGAGGCTCACCAGAAAGAAATAAATCTGTAAGTGGTGAAGACATGGAGAGAAGAACATAATTGTTTATAAAACTGGCCAGTGCTAAATGCTTTGCACAGTGTAAGGAAGATTTTTAAAATAGGATTTTTTTTATAAGTGAGTTAATGTTCCAAAATTGTTAAGGCCACCTTTCAAATAAAAATGTGCTGTCGATTTAAGGGTAGAACTTCATAACTGCCATTGTTTCTATCACGCGTTCTGGTTTATTTCTCATATTCAGAAGATTTTTATGGGATTTATTTTTTATTCTCTTCTTTTTTTTACTTAAGGAGGATGTCATTTCAAATCAACTATAGGATCTGGTCATTTCACTACACCATTTACTTTGTTAAATATTGGGTTAGGAGAAAAATGAATGTTTGATTTTTTTTATTTTATTTCTAGTATATAGACAACAGACATGGTTTATCTCGTAAACATTTCTTCAATTCAGGGTAGTCAAGATTCAGATCTATGTAAGAGATTTTTTTTTTTTGCTTCCGCTGTTTTGTTGAGAATTCATTTTTATGATTTAAGCCATTCATTCACAGAGTTCAGAGTTCACAGAGCCCAATTTTTTATCAGGTGTTCATAATTTTCACTTTGTTGTTAGATTTTTTTTTCTGCTGTTTGTTGGTCGCAGATGGCATGTTGTGTAAACACGACAAGTTTTTGAGAGTTTGATTATCAGCCTTTTTTTTCATGTCTTGTTTTCGTTTAAGTTGTGCATGTGTGAAGGATCTCTTTTTTTTTCCCCGCAATTCACATATCACTTTAATTATGTGTCTGCTTTGTGTAGCCACCTCCTAGCAGGCGAGCAGAGTCAAGAGACAGACCAGGCAGTGTTCGAAGTATGACCACACAAGATAAAACAAAGCAGAAACCCTCAGCCAAAAAGAAAGTGAGCTCATACTTCTTTCAAAGGTTGATCTAAAAATTACAGATGATTATAAATTGTTAATAGAAACTTGGATGGAGCCCTGATCCTATTTATGCAGCATTTCTTACACTTATTCTTAGAACAGACTTTCACATTGAATATGCATAAGCACGTTCTTTAATTGTTAAATTAATATGTTTTATTACATTTATTGGATTTCACTGTTGTAAACTTTGCTCACAATTGATATATTCCTTGCTCAAATTGTTCACTTTTGCTCGAATCTAAATGTTCACAGTTCATTTTTTATTTCTTTTTGTTTTTGCTAAAAAGTTTCCAGGGGAGAAACACAGAAAGAAATAACTTTAACCCGCAGAATCTTAGACTGTAAAGAGAGTGAAAGTTTTGAGTTTTCTAGGTGTTTAACACATTCTTATTACTCAGGAAGTGAAAGGGAGAGATGCCAAAGAGGACACAAAAACTTTGAAGAAAGAAAAAGAGGACACTAGAGCAGGGGGTAAAAGAGGTAAGATAGTATGGCTGTATCTTTTTGCTTCATCTGTGTAGAAAACTCTTCAGGATATTTTCAACATAAAGATACGATTCTCGTGATTACCTTATTCTTAAACCTTGGGTGATATTGAAGGAAATTTTGAAGCTCTTTTATTCAATGTTTGGACCAATTGGACAGTTTAGAATGTTGTGGGTGGGCAGGTCATGTTTTAGGTTTTGTCGGAAAATAGTTTTACGTTGACAACTCTTTACTCATTGTTCAATCAAACAATGTTCTTTAAATAACACTTCATTCAAGCTAGATATAATCATTTGTTAGAATTTAATTACTCTCCTCTTCTCTTTGTTTTGTTAATCAGAATTACTATTTTTAGTTTCTCTGTAAAAGTAGGTAATTTTTTATGAATTGGCGTACTTGAACATTTTCTCTTTTTTTCTTTCCTTTCCCTTTCTCATCATTTGTGGGTTAAACTTTCTCACTCTATTGACTGATATGCTGAGAATAAAAAATAGAATCTTGTTCCCTGTTATGTTGCTATAATTACATAATTGTTAAACTTCCCAAAACCTAGATCGATCTCAACTCCTTTTTTAACTATGTTAATTTCTTTTTCCGTCTTGTCTGTAGCTGGTGAGTTTCAGTTGGCCCAGGGCATGCTGTGTAAAGTTTGCATACCCAGCACCTTTTCAAAAATAATGTTGCATTGTTTTGACACACAAGCATCTGTTTGACAGTATTAAGTGTGCGATTTTAGAGACCTGTCTATATCCCAACTGTACCCATTTGCCTGCAATGTTACTTATACTCAACTGACTTTTATTCACTTTATATCATTCAAGATCAGTGTGTTTTGCAAAATGGAAAAATACATTCACTTTAATTGGGCCTCAGTGGTCTAAATTTTTACTCCCCTTTCGAGCAAAATATTATCTTTGGAGGTGGGGGATAATGTTCATGTAATTAGTCTGCAGTTGCCAGTCTTATACAGGGTATGCACTGTAAACCTTCAGTTTGTGAGAAATCTCAGCTGCCTCTCATTTCTCCACACCTACTGAATAAAATTTTGAATTTGCAAAATAGATAAGTTGTGGTTTGAAACTTCTGCACACATGGACATTCTTACTTTTGAAAAAAAAAAAAAAAAAGATTGTCCTATTTACGTATGTTTTGATACTTTCATTCGCCCTCCCTCCACAATCTTTCACCCTGTCTGTCTGGTGTTCCTTTCATGGTCCCTTCCTCCTCTCCTAATTCTCACTAAAAAAAAATTTGTGAAAAGTTAAACAGATTGAACAGTAGAAACATGCTTTTCTGCTTTAAATGTCATCTGAATCTTTTGAGTATTTGACTAATTTAGCCTCAAATTGAGACTGTTTTTTTCTCTCAAATCAGTTTTGTAAGCTTTAAAAAATAAACTTAAATTAGCACCTTTTTTTGCAAACAACATTTGGGTTTGTTACTTTTCAGTTATGAAAAAGATTGTTTATTATTATTATTATTATTATTATTATTATTATTATTATTATTATTATTTTAGGTGTTATTGCTGTTGCTATTCTTAATTGGAGAAGAAATTTTTTTAAAGTTATTAATTTTTATAAGAATAAGAAGTAGTATTTTAACAAATCTGTTGACTCTGTCTATGTCTCTTGTTATTCATATTCGCAAATGCATTTACATGAAACTTGGAAAAATGCATTTAGATTTAAATGAAATTTGGCAAAATGCATTCAAATTCATATTAAACTCGGCAAAATGCGCTTTTGACTTACATGAAAGATAGATTTCTTTGAGTGCCTTTTGTTTCTATTTTAAGACTAACTCTGCAGTTCTTCTCTCAATATGAAAGCCCCGTAAGATATAAGAATTTTAGATCTATTAATTTTGTGTATCGTTTTGCTATTGAAAATTCCTCCTAGCAGTCAGCTTGTGGGGTAAGAAAGGGCTTTTAATTTAAATAATTTCGTCACTTTTTCATCCACTTCCTTTATTTTAATTTCAGTCAGTACTGCCTCCTGGCAGTTACCCTTTTATCAACTGCTTCTAAACCCACAGGGCGTTTTCACTTGCTTTGCTAATAATTCCAGAGACACAGCCCGTTTTCAAAGAGTATTTGAAAGGTCTGCTCTTTGATTTCTGTCTTGTATGAAAACAGCATTGGGGTGAGGTTGATTAGGTTTAGTTAAATAGGGTGCATAAAGATGTTAGCAAAGACCGGTTGTCCTTTTTTAATTTTGATATCTGTGTGCTGGTAATAGTTGTGCTGAAAAACTGTCTAACAATTTTTGTGTAAGAGTCATAGTTTTGTTGCTGTTGTTCTTGTTTAGTGGAGAGAAATGATAAATTAGCTTTTATTTTCACTGCCAAGAATTATATAATGTCTTTGTCTAAACTGATCGGTACTGATAGCATGTATGCTGTAAGAATAGGTTAATATTGTTGTTGGTATGCTTCTTTGTTTCAAGATATATCTAATTTAACATGAGCGATGTTATTGGGATCTGTGTTTCAATGTGTCAGCCTATGGTAAGGGTCTTTGGTTAGTCTAGACAATATGAGATGGATTTAGCTGGACTCAAACTTGAGTCAAAAGTATTGTGTGTTTGAACATCACAGCTTGTTTGTGATTTCCTGAAAACCAGGCATTTTTTAGCCTCTTCTTGAGTCAAAATTTCTAACCTTTTAATACACGAAAAAAATCCTTTAATGTTGCTTGCTAATTTCAAACAGCTGACTTTGAATTTGAGAGCTTTGGCTGACCAACTGATGCACATCTTTTCATATTTCACAAAAATTCACACCTTGAAATAGACTCTTACCAAATAACCTGGTACTCAACTTTCATGTTTCATATGTTGAGAAAATTTTAGGCAGTCTCCTTTGAAATTTTACATTCGCCTTTACTTATAGTAAGTTTTATTTGAGTGTACATGTGATTTTTTTTTTCTTTTTATATTTTTTTAATTACCTAGACTACATCTTGCCACATACATGCATGTATAATTGTTATGATTTGTAATTGCACATCTTGGATTAGTGAGGTACACATATATAATACAGAATCACACAGAATCTCCTCTATCTCTCTCTCTCTTTCTCTCCTCTCTCTTTCTCTCTCTCTCTCTCTCTGTATCTCTATCTCTCTCTCTCTCTCTCTCTCTATGTCTGTCTCTCTCTCTCTCTCTTGTCTGTCTCTCTATCTTTCTTTTTCTCTCTTTCTCTTACTTTCTTCTTGCCATACACATAATGTTCTTTTTTTTTCCAGTTCTTCTCATTCCTCCCTCATAATATTTAACATCTTTTTTTTTTGTTTTGTTTTGTTCTTTGTTGCAAACTTTCACATATCATCAAATTGCCTGGATCATATATACTTGTCTTAACAAAACAATAGAATAATGTGACACACAAAGTTACTTTCACTCTCCTGCAACCTTATCTTCGTCTCTCCAGAAACTCGGGGCAGTCGAGGAGGTTAAATATTTTGCACACTTTTCCTCAAACAGTATATTTTCTGACTCTCTCTATAATTCTCTAGGTGATCTTTAAAAACTTCCTCTCCCAATGGGGCCTGTCTTATGAATCTCCTTAATAGTGTGACATCTGATGAATGCTTTGGCCTTTCCTCATTAGCAAGTTTGGAGCAGAATATCTGTTAATGTCCAAACAGCCAGTGAGCTTTTTGTTAACCTCATTTAATCGTTGAAAATAGTTTTTGCTTTGCTTTATTTCACTTGGTGATTGGGCTTAAGTCTCTGGCAAGAGGGCGCAGCCTTCTTCCCCTTTTTCATTATCACCAACATCTGCAATATAAGCTAATATCAAATGATTGAGCTAATACTTGGTTTGGAACAATTTTTTTTTTTTTTTTGTGAATTTTTTTTTTGTCAGAGGGGACGACAGTGTGTGCAATTTTACCTTTCCCTAGTTTAATATTTTTACTATGGGATTTACTTACCTTACAAGTAACAAAAATCTATTCATACCTTGCATGTTTTAAATTTTCCTTTTTTGAACCTTGTTTTTTAGAATAATAAGAGATTTGTTTTTTCAAACATCTTTATACATGGAAATGTTTTGCTCCTGTGCCACTTTTTTTATTCTTATACCATCATCCTCATCATCATCATAGGCCTCAGTCTTTTGTATTCCAGAAATTATTTTCCAAAAATGTTATACTTTCTGTCTTCTCTTTTCCTTTATTCAAATAGGAAAAAGAAAAGTAAAATTCTTTTTTTTGTTTTCTTCACACCATCCTGCTGTTGATACAAAGTCTGCGGAATACTTTTCTTCCTTATCTATTAATCATCCCGAGATCATCGTTTTTGTTGTTGTTTTTCTGTGTCAATACCACTGCCATTACGACGTCTTCTACTGCTGCTGTTTCCACCTATACTGGTAATACTGCTGCTGTTTCCCCTATACTATTACTGGTGGTGCTTTTTTCACCTATACTTTTACTCTTGCCGTTGCTGCTCTGCTGTTTCTTCCTATACTTTTACCATTGCTGCTGCTGTTTTCACCTATAATCCTACTGCTGCTATTTTTACACCTACATTTCTACTACTACTGCTGTCCCCACCTACATTTCCATTGCTGCTGCTGCTGTTTCCACCTATAATCCTACTGCTGCTATTTTTACACCTACATTTCTACTACTACTGCTGTCTCCACCTACATTTCCATTGCTGCTGCTGCTGTTTCCACCAGAAAACACTATTATGCTTGTCTGGGCTACTGTCATAATTTTAAACATGGTCCATGCATTAGTCTTATTTTTTTATTATTTTTCTTAGTTTGCATTTGTTTAAGATATTGGAGAACCAGAGCATTTGATTATTTCCCCTAAAAATAATCTTGCATTGTTTTTATTGCATGGATTGTTCCATCTAGGGTCTGTGGTGCTCAAAACAGCCGTTAAATTGATTGCGCATGGTAACTAGTGTCTAATGTACAGCATGATTGTTAAGTTTTGTCGCCCATAATAGCAAAAACCTTTGTGAAATTAGTGAGCAGTTATATGCAGAACAATGATGAAACCTTTGCTTTTTCTACAAGGGAGAGTGAGAATGTTGACAACAAAGTCATTAACAGAAGAACCAATGTGTCCTACAGTCGTGGCTGCTAATTTATCTTCAACAGTTTGAGCTTTTTGCTGAAACAGTAGTAATTTGTGTTTTCTCTTTTTTTTTTTTTCACTTTCGGAGATTCAGTCTTAGTTATAATGTTTGAAAGAAGAAAAAAGAAAGTAATATATGATCATTAACAGAATTAACAGCGTAAATCTGAATTATTGATTTGGGTTTGAATTGTTAAAAAGATATGAAATGGTATAAAGTTCTAACTAATGGATAATTTTAGTGTAGTTTTTTTTATATAAATATGAAAAATATATAAATATATATATTTCTTGAAAATTTCAATCTGATCTTGATGTAAAAGCAAGTGTAAAGCATCACTTAAATATCAGCATGACATTTATTGCAGCTGTGTTTGCATAGGTTTCTCTCTACCCCAGTGCTTACCTGGTGTTTTCAGCTGTATCTGATTGGTTGTCTTTTGTTTTCCTCTGTTTCGTTTCTTTTTTTATTTTTGTGATATGGGTTGAAGTGCCCCTATTTAATTTCTGTTGCCATATTCAACTTTTGTCAAAACTAGAGACATACATAACTTAATTGCCATATTAGTGGGTTATAGAATTTGAAGATCGTTGCCATAAATATCTTGATTATGTTTCCATACTTTCATGTGTGTACAGGTTGATTATTAGTTGTGTATTTAAGATTTGAATTCAAGATCAGTTGACAGACAACTGAGAAAAGTTTTGTAAAGCAATCAAATTTTTTAATGATTGTTCTGGCCCTCTAAAAAAATCTTTTTCTTGCTGTTTTTTTGGCTACTATTTTCAATGTGACAACCAAAATATTGAAAGATTAGGCTCCGAAAATTCACACTTATGTTCAAAGGTTATAGAATGTGTCCACTTACACTTTTTTTGGTGAGAATTTTTTTCCCAATACGGCTGGTTTTATCTAGTTTCAGAAACACTACCTCAGGTTTTAGTTATATCGGATTAAACCTCATTTTTAAATTTTATTAGAGATAAAAAAATTGAAATAGCTTGTTAAGATTACAACGATACTTTTATTACCAATTTTTTTTTTGTGAGAATGTATTATCTGGTCCATTTTTTTTTTCTTTTTTGGGGGGAGGGGGATTGGACTGCTTGTTTTTTTTGTTTTTTAAACAATTAAGGTTTCACTTCTTTCACAATCATTAATTCAAAATAGATAGCTGTGTTTTGCATTATGTACTTATGTACTTATCATTTTACCTGAATCTTCCATTATATAATTGCTTTTCAATCAGTCTATGTTCCTTATTTAAAGTGAATTATGATGTGGAGTTGGGGCAAGATACAGAAGAATTATGTTTGTAATTATACTTGAAATGTTAAACAATTTCAGGTAAACTTTAAAAAATACTGGACAAGACTTGCAGTTATAACTTTGAGAGAGAATTACTTGGATGTCTAGAATATTTTTCTTGTCAGTCTAGCACCTGGTTGGTTAAATTTAGTTTTTCCAAAAAAAGAGCAAGAGAGAGAATGAAAGAATAAAATGTATTGCTCTAAAGAAAACCCCATAAACCTCCTTATAGGGTAGTACAAGTCGTAACATTCAATGTTGTCGTTGTTTTGTACCATAATGTTCCTACACATCTCCCTAACAAATATTCCCAACGCTTTGAGTGTCTGTAATCGGTTGCATTACGTAGGGATGCCACTTTTGCAGCTAAAGTCAAAAATCCATCTTTTTGCTCATATCAGGGAATTTTCTACTCCTCAGCAGGTCTCTGCTTTCCTCGCAAGATTCTTTGTACTTGCTAATTCTGCCTTTAAACTTAGTTATGATACTGCAATGTTAGGAAATCTGAAACAAGATGGTCATAGATGAATTTATAATTGCAAGTTCTCAATAATTGTCAGGCTTTGTAAAAACTTTCCTGGTGGCATCCCTGATTACTTTTCAGAAGACAATTTACAATACAAATGGTGAAGTAACAAGATCAAGACCATATTCACTCTGTCCAATGTTGTTTATCTTTTCTGCTCGTAAGAGGCTAGACACCTTCATGAATAAATCAGTACATATACTTGCTTTGAATGCCAGATTTTTGTCGCATATCCTCAGGTCACATATCCCTCTCTGTAATCAACTCCTTGTGGTCACTAAATGTCTCTATTTTTTTTAATATTATTTATTTATATTATTTCTATAATAAATGCACCTTAACTATGGTTTTATTTTTAATGGCTTGTGGCAACTAATTCTACATCAGTTTTTAACTCCAGGGTTTTAATTTTTTTTCTAACAGGATTGAAGATTCTTATACCAATATTTCACACCAATGGCAAGATTTGCCTTTTGCTGGAAGAATATTTTACTTCTTATATTGTTTTCAAAATTATTCTAGTTTGTCTCAAACTAAACGAAACAATCACTTGGAAATGTTGGGATCTTTTAATTGCTTAATTGTTGTTTTTAAGTAACTTTACAGTGTCTTGAATATCTTGAGTTTCTTAGCGTCAGTATAATGATCAGATTTAATGAAAAAGAATTTTTAAACAAATGAAAAAGGCTTTCAGTTTTCATATCATATGAAATTTCAGTGTAGGGCGTATAAAGTTGACATAGTGTAAAAATTAAAATTAAGTAAAATGAAAATGTATTTTCCCCTCGCTGATATTTGTTAGGTTTTTTTTCATGGATAAGAACTTACATTAAATTTTTATCACACTTTTTTTAAATAGGATTTTAAACAAATTATGTTGCCATTGAAGATGAATCTTAAAGTGCAATGCTTCTTATTTTGGTTGCAGTGTAGCAAGACTGAGTGCTGTGTGTATAAATTGTCTCCAATTATCTGACTTTTGTGGAAGTATGGCATTAAGTTAGCTTAGTTAACCATTATGTATTATGCATCTTTTTTTTTTTTTTTTGCTTGTTTGTTTGTTGTCTATTATAGCTGCGAAATTATTTGCATGAATTTTCTTTAATTGAAAAAAAAAAAATAATACTTACAAAAACTAAATGGAAGAAATTAGAGGGATTTACCAAACATTCTAAATTAATGTTATCTTTCCACCCTCATTTTTCTGTGTGCAGCATCTGTGGCAGCAGATGCAGCCAAAACACTAGGGAAGACCAAGGAGAAGAAAAAGGACAAAGGCAAATCAATTGCTCAAGAGGCAGAGGTAAGTAAGCTTTTCCTTTTTTCCCTTTCTAAAGCTATAAGTGTCAGCTTGCATTGTTTTGGCTTTGTGAAAAACAAGTCATATCTGTGTTGGGTTTTTTTTCCTGTATACTGTCTGAGAGTGTAAACTAGAATTGACAGAACATGCTCTTATAATCAGCTTAAAATCTGCAGCTTATAAAAAAAAAAAAAAAACGACCCATCCAGATGAAATGAGTCATTAGCTGGCAATGCCCATCACAGACATAAAGCAGATACAATGCAGAGATACAGTTGGAGGAGTTTTTCAAAAAAGCACGTTTTTTTTCTGTATTTCAATAAAAAACAATACATTTGTTTTGCATAAAAAGTTGTCTTTGATATCTCCAACTTTGTAAGATTATTTTGTCCTTTTATTCTCACTCATATTGATTATATGAGTGACATTTATTTTTGAAAAACCCTGTGGTTTCAAGAGACAAAGAAGGTTTAAAATGTTTCCCAAATCACTTGATGAATAAGGATGAAACAGACTAGATGGGGCTTTGTACCAGCAAGGCAATAATTATACTATTCATTAAGGGAATAATATTTTTTTTTAGCAAATCCTAAAAGTAAGACTACGAAGGATTGTTCTGACAGTTTAACCCAAACTTTACGAAAATTTAACCCCTATGTCTAACTATCTATATCATGAACTTAAAAAGCCCTGTCAAATGTTATTGGATAAGGAAGTTGAAATGACAGCGTTCTTAGGACCAATACCAAGTATAAAAATAACAAAAAAAAAACCTTAAGATCACCACCTGTCTCAAATCACTCAATAACCTGTCACCTAGCGTGAAGAAAAGTTTTCACAGCCCAGCGTTAAGACAAAATAAAATTTTTTTTAGAAATGCTTTTTTTCCTCTGAAGAAAAATTTGGCAACAATCTATTTTTAAACAAAATGTTGTTGGAAGACTAACAAAATAGAGTATGCATTTGATAGGTAGAAATGAAAATTTAGCATTAGCAGTATTTTCTAAATTGCTGGTATGCAGCTATTGCCAAAAGAAAGTCAAGGTATAGATCTAGATGGTTTTGTTGTCTTTTTAATTTGAAGTGCTTCCTCTATTCATATTGTGGAAAGGTCCATCTTCGTTTTGATATATCTTGTTTTATCTCATGATAATGACTGTGCTTTATGGTTTTCACTACTGTTGTTTTCAGTTACGCGAATCTGTGGTGAGAGCTCTACATTTTAGAATAAGCATTCATGACAAATCATAACGATATAGACGTATAATTATTAGCACAATTTTTTTTTTTGGCTTAACCTTGCATTATTATAATGGCAAGTAAGATATAATTATGTATACCTGTATTTGCATTTTTACACTATTTACAATTTACTAGATTGTTGATTCCTTTTTAAAAAGGTTTTTTTTTTTTTTTGCTTATTCTTGCTGAGTTTTGTCACTTCATTTGGCTTTGCTTGGCAATTAAAGAAACAATTCATCCAGTTTGCAGAGAGTTCAGGTGGCTGTTATCAGATTTTGTTTTCATCATAAAACAAAGTTTGACATACCTGGCTCACACAGTTCCATCTCTGAGCTTGTAACTTACTTTCTTTTTTTGTTTTGCATTTTGTGTGGTTTTGTTATAAATGTCATGTTTCGAGTTGTATAGGCTTAAATTAATTGCTATATTAATTTTTTTTTTTTCATTTGCAGTGCTGCTTAAGATAGAGAGCTAAAATTTGCATACTGCTTCATTACTAGGAGAAACTCAAAACATTAATCTTACTTTTGAAAGCGTTTTAATAAAAAAAAAAAAAAAAAAGAACAAGGTGAAGGAAATTATGAATCTAAAATTCTGTATGGCTTTCTTTACATTTTTTTTTACGAAAATCAATATGAAGGTTTACTTCCCTTCATCAAGTGTATTAAAAAGCTCACTGGATCTGAATTTGATTTTTTT
>BLXT01004368.1:155400-167722 GCA_019648995.1 Plakobranchus ocellatus
CTCTCTCTCCCTCTCTCTCCCCCCCTCTCTCTCCCTCTCTCTTTCTCTCTCTCTCTCTCTCTCTCTCTCTCTCTCTCTCTCTCTCTCTCTCACTCACTCACTTTCTGGAAAGAAAACTTTGAAATTGGCGAACCAAACACAATAAATTGTAGCTTAAAGGTTATAAATGAATGGTGAAATGGACTTTCCATTGACCCAAAATATCTCACAATTGAAAAAGATGACGAAATGACTATTAAAATGCCAGCAAGTATGAATTGTCAGAAACTGCAAAAGTAATTATGACTTTCTTTTTTTGGTTTTGAATGTGAAGCCAAAAATATTTCATCTCAGATTGCCATTGATAATTTTCAAAATTTCAAACCAGTTAAAAAAAAAAAAATCTGAAATACTTAGAAAGCAGAAATGGAAAAGCTTCTGTATTTAATTATTACAGGGAATTTTTTGTTTTGCTTAGTTAACTGTTTTATCTCGTCATGCCAAACATGTGGGAAACCGTCTGCATCAATAAAAGTTGTGATGCAGCAGCTGCTGCAATAGTTCTAGATCAAAGGATTTACTATTAAATCACATATATTTACATCTTCCACTCCATTTTAAAAGTAACAGATTTTGCAAATTACTCTGTGAATTCCTTGATAAACTTTTGTCTCAAACGAAGTTATCTTCTACCATTACAATTGTGCATGTCATAAAGCTTTTGGCCTTGTATGAAAGTTTAGACTGCTTCAAAATTGAGTACGGTTTGGCCTGTGTTAATTCATTAGCAATTGCAGACTACGTTTTTTTTTTAAAGAACCTGATTCATACTAGCTGTTTCTAACTTTCTCATCAATTGCTTGGCTGGAAATTTTGAAAAATTACCAAAGACACCAAACTATGTTATGGAAGAGAATCAGCCTAGGTTTTAAATTAATATTATTTTGAATTAATTTAATTCTGATTTGGACAGCTTTTAAATTTTGTTTACCTTAGTTTTCTTATTTTCCAAATAAAAAAAATAAAAAACCAAAGGCATGTAGTCGATGATTGCACAAATATATATCACCCATTATTGTTTAATACTATCAAATTCATTATGGACTTTTTGTTTAGGTAGTAAAATTTTGTTCTCTAAACTGGGAGTAAACTCTTAAACATTTGTTGCTAAATTTCTGAGACATAATTTTTTTATGCATACTCTTCTTGGGGAATGACAAGATCTTATGTAAAGGTAAATGTTTCCATGCAGATTTTGAATGAGCATGAAATGGAATCGGGAGATTTGGGACAATTTTTTTATCAGCTTAATCGAGCATGTTTGTGTTGAATTTTACTTATCTCTGTGTCCATTATTGCCTGAGAACATTTGATTGTGTATAAATATCCATGTAATATGTTGCAAATATTGTAAGGTTTTAATCCCATTTGAGGAATGTAGCATTTGGTTTTAAGAAAGAGGGGCAAAGGGAAACGAAAAAAATTATATGATGTTGAAATATGATGATGACTCCTGAATTCTTTCTCGTTTATATAATATTTTGTTGTTTTTGTTTTGTTTTTTTTGTTCATTATTGTTCTGCTTTTTTCCCCTTTAATTAAGTTATCTCTTTCTTTCAAAAAAAAAATAGTATGGCATGTTTTGGTATTGCAAGTCAATGACTGCAATGAAAACGATATATAACCTTTGTTATTATTTGCCGTGGTCAAATGAAGCCCAGTGTTCATAGTGTCAAGTGTATGACGGCCACTATACTATGGCAGATGTAATTTACGGACATCATATCCATACATATATACAAATAAGTCATAACTGTAGCTGATTATCATTGTTTTTTTTGTTTTTGTGTTTCTGCATGTCTGCTTGTCAATGCACAGAACATGGACGGCCATGATCAGATCAATCCACTGTTAGAGGTTGCAGACTACATTGATGGACAGTCCTGGATTGCTGGCAACAGAACACTCATCAGTCTTAACCTTTCACGTGAGTCTTTTGTAATGTAGAAATCTACATTAAAAGAAATCTGCTTAGCCTAATTTTTTTTTTAAGCTCTTCTGATAATGTGCGTGTAACATATTGCCTCTACACCAATAAAATCTTCTAAGGCTTATTCCTTTGAAATTCTTCGTATATTGTGCCTGTAACATGCAAAGTATTTTTTGTGTAAAACCTGCTAAGGAAAGTTCTTTCGAAATTTCCCTTATTAATGTGCATGTAACATATTGAGCTTTAAAATGAACAAAACCCTCTAGGGCTTAATTCTTTTAAATCATTCCTTATAAAGTGTGCATAACACATCTTCAGCAAATGGCTTGCTTGTAAGCATTAGCAGTTTAGTCCCTCTACACATTCAAGCCTTCTGGGGCCATCAGTATTTCCTCCATAAGCAAACTTTCATTCCATTGGTTGCTGAATAGCTTTTAAATTTTTCTTCACTCTAAGTTTCTCATTTGTTTTCCATTTTCTTCAGGTAATGCTATTGGAGAGGCAGGCCTGACATCTTTGTTGAAGGCCATCCAGTATCAGACAACTCTTACCCTGGATAGTCGCAGCAATGGCACTGGCCTTATGCGGCTCGTTGTCAATGTAAGCACAGTGGATTTTTTTTTCTTTATCTTAGTTGCATCCTTACACAAGTTTGTAGCTCTCCATTCCTGTATGATGACAAGCTTTAGATTCTGTGGCTTGAAACAAGCTTTAAGCTGCAAAAAATAGATGAAATATATTTTCCAATACAAAACGTGTAAATGTACCTTCACAATGGCTTATATCCAGGTGATGTCTGAATAACTGTCACCACTAAATAGAAGAAAAATAAACGGAAAAAGTGAGTTAGAGAGGAACTCTCTCTCCGCATGTCTTTCTCTCTTTCTTTTCCTCCCTCCATCTCTCTCTATCTATCAATCTACCTATCTATTTATCTATCTATCTATTTTGACTTTCATTTAAAGTAAGCCATCATTACTTTTGCATATTCAGCCCATAGATTCTCGCTGGTGTTTGTTTTAACAGTTATTTCCTCTTCTATATATATGTATTTTTGTCAATTTAACATATTGATAAGTGGATGAGATGCTGTGATAGATGTATGAGGGTTTGCCAAAACATAGGTTCTCATCATTGCTATGTTTGAAAGATTTTCTACTACTAGCCCTATTTTTGAAAACATTGAACTCATCAATGCATAAATCTTGAGTTTGTGAGTGTAATGGTGAGAAATAATGCTTTTTGTTTAAAAAATTTAATTTGATCATCCTCGGTGTTAAATTAACCAATTAACTTTTGAACATAACTACGATGACAAGAGGTGGCTGCCCATCTACATGCTAAGTTCATTCCCCACAAAGTAAAGAGATACATACCAATTTTTTTACATGGATCCACTTTTTAATAACCAACTTTACATGAACTATACCTCACAGTCACTGATACTGAATTGGCCTTTTCTGTTTTGTAATTGGAGGTTCATTTTTTTTCAGGCAATAAAAAAAAAGGGGGGGGACGTAATATAGCGTCCATCTTTTGGCAATTACTTGTAGTATGTATGTTGTGAATCCAGGCAATCAGCAGACTGAATCCTTATTTATGTCTTTGCTCTTGCCAGAAAAACAATGTGAATCCAGAAAACGAGGTCTTGACCAAACTCAATGAGAAGATGCTGCCTAAAGATCCATTTTACAAACCTCCCCTAACACCAGAGGGGGAGGCAGCATAAGATGGTGGGGAGTCTGGACCAGCAGTCCAAGTTATGTGGTAAAATGGCATTTCCAGTAGTTTTTCTATTGATAAATCTAACTTAGCTTACACATTTGTTTCTTCTTGTCAAATTTTCTACTGAGATATTTTAAATGCTTTTTTTTTCTTAGTAGAGCTTTTGCTTTTTTGGCAACATAAATTAGTACTTTGGCCACTTTATGTTAACAAATTTACTCTCAAACAAACAATCCATGTTGCTTCAGTCATTTTTTTTTAATATTTCTTTTATTGTTGCTTTGTGCTGTAGGTTTCAATAAGGTCAAATCTTGGTTAAGAATAAGGTTAAAGGTAATATAATAAATGTGATCAAGTGTAATTTTTTTTTTTTTTGATTCTCTTTCTTTTTACAGATAATTAGTACCTTGTCCAAGATTTTTTATTGCTCTATAGGAAAAATTCCGTCCACGAGAAAAATTGCCATCATGCTGAATTTATGTGCATGCATGCGTTCGTTTGCTTTGAAACATGGGAACAAGATCACAAATTGCATGGCTCTTTTGAGAGAATTTTTTTTCTCAAATTATATTGCATGCATACCCATTCTACAGCTACTTTAAGTATTGAGACATAATATAATGTTTCAAAAATATACAATGAGATTTAAATGTTTTAATGAATCTTTCAAGAAATTTATTATGAATTGAAATTTCATACATTTTCATTAGTATTTTTAATTCATTTTTATGAGCTCTTTAATGTGGTCTTTTTTTTTTTCAACAAGCAAATCAAAATGTTGAGAAATATTAACTAATATGTAGAAAAGATTTTGCCTTGGTTCCTTGGTGTTGTGCAGCAATATGCAATATAGAGACAAAAAAATATTAAAACCCAAAGAAATAAATGTGCTATGTTGCTATAGACATCTTGCTGGACGAAATGGGTTTTGAAATAATTGGGATCTTTTACTTTGGATAGTTGAGATCCTTATTTTTTTTTTTGTAACGTATAAGCAGGGAGACGATTTTACGTTTCAAAGTTTGTGTAAGAGTTGCTATAGGGTACATCAATCAAAGGCCACTGTATCCTTACATGTTTTTGCCCCCCCAAAAATGTAACATTTTGTGGTGGCATAATACCTTTGTTACAGTGTAATTCATTTAAGTTGAACTTGTTTCAGTCGATCTTTTTTAAAGTAGATATAATACTCCTAACTGAGCTACAGTCACTTTATAATTTTATGTTATTGTATGTGACAATATAATGGATATGTAGATGTGTGGATAAGTTGTTTTTAATTTCTCAAGGACCTTGACTTATCAGAAGTTCACTGTAATAACCTTTAAAAGAGTCTTGATAAATCATCCCTATCTTTAAAATTTGATTTATATGTGTATGATTATTTTAGGAGAGAGCGGGAAATATTTTAGCGTAAGACTAGAACTACGAAAAGTGTTAAAAAGTGTTAAATACTGCTTGATGAAATGTCCATGAGGAGGCACATGTATTATATTGTCTTATTGAACAAGAAATAAACATTTGACTCTGAAACAGAGGGCCAAAATTCATGCCTTAAAAACTTAGTTTCTGTAGGCTTGTTGCTGTGTGTAATGTCCATTCATGTTGGATCATCCATTCCAGTTAACTTTAAATTTTTAGCACATCATTGACAGAGTGACACAAGGTCAACAAAGTGATGGCAAAATTTGCCTCAAAATCATTTATCTCTTCAATTTTAATTTTGCTGCTATATTAAGCACAACATTTAAGTTTTAACTTCAGTTTTTAACATAAAGTTTGCAATCAGACCTTTTTTTTACTAAACAGCTCTCCTTAGTTTAGGTAATGTCAGTTTAAAAAACCCTTTAATCCAGTCAAGCAATATTCCAATAGGAAAGGCTGACCTAAAAGTGCTCCAAAGACCTCCAATTTCTTCTGTAGGAAAGACTTAATCTTATTCTATGCACAGCAGCTAAGTGAATGTCACAATTCATACATAACTTTGCCCAGAAGTGTTGCTGCGTTAGTTCATAAGCATAGAGAGCTAAACCAGGGGATTAAGAGTTAACTTGCAGTTGCAGGCAATTTTCAAATCATAAAATGACAAATTTGCACTGTATGCTAAACTTGGTGGCTTTTCCCCTGACACCATCATTATTCAGCTCCATGGCCATTTCAAATATGTGCGGATTTTCAAAGAAGCTCCCGAGGCAAAAAAACTTCAAATTGAAATTGAAACCTTCCCTACAATCCATTGATTTTGAAGACACTTTAATAATGTTATGTTAAAATGTGTCCGTTGGGAACATGTAAAATTATGTATTCAATATGTTTGTTAAATATTTTTTTAGTCTGAATTTTTAAAGTACTTTTTCCCAATTTGTAAATACATGCACAAAATTATTAACATGGTTAAGAAAAGAGGAGCAACGCTGTGAGAAATAATTGCAGATTGACATTTATTATTAAGAAGAATGTGAGCAAGGATTGACACAAATGAAAACAATTCAGTAGCTATAAAAATAGACAGCAAGTAGGCAGTCACTATGTACAACCTTTTAGAGGTGTGTGAGAACATGTAATAACGTTATACAAAATTCATAATGGTAACATCGTTTATAATTACAAATAATTTTAGAATTATTTAACTATAACAATCATTATTATCATTATCATCATGTAACAAATTAGAATTATAGAAATAAAAGAACAAGAGTAAAGAAAACAATTTGTGACCTGTCCATTCGAAATGAGCCATTTGTTAACCACCAAACAGGGCAATAAAGCCAAATAGACATGTAAAGAATACAATGGGCTTTTGTTGCTGTTTTCCATATTTTCACAACCGAATTATTTCCCATTCTAATAATAAGATCTTTAACTTTGATAACACATTTGGCTTTATAGTACGTGTAATATACCTCTGTTGGGGGGATGAAAAACGGCTCAATTTGTGTGGATGGGTCATACATGGAGTTTCTGTTATCTCATAGAAAACAACCATCCAACTGGAAACTGGTTGATAAACAATGCAAACCTCACAAAAAAAAGTCCTACCTTAAGACAAAAACAAAAAAAAAGCTGAGGAATCTTGAGGGTCCTTATTGCTATAAAGTTGATCTGATGAAGAAAAGCTATACAAAGATGACTGAACTTGAACAGTTTCCAAGGCATTACATAATTTTCCTGAGACCAATCATTTATGAGTTACAAGATTTTATATTTTGGAGACTTAACTTATAAAACCCGTCTTACTTTTGTTTACTTTTGTTTATCAATCAATGTCTTTTTTATATACGTGTCAGAGATAAATTTATGGGCCTTTTTATAATAAAGTTTGGCCACGACCTCTTCATTTTGTCAATGGCTGGAGGTAGACAGGTGTGAAAATGAAAATTTATCAAATTCTGTTTAATTTTTCTTCACAGCTTCTGTCCAAAAATGTACCTCATGTACTCAATTATCTTGGCAAAATATAACTGCTATCTATCTCTCACCAAAAAAGCAGCCATTATGAAGCTCATGAATGAATTTTTTGGTTATATAAATTATTTAAAATTGCCACTTCCAATATTCATTTTTACTGGGTAAGAGACATTGGAAGTACATGTATAAAAATTGATAACTAAATATTTTAGGAAATATGTTTGAACAACTGTGACCTAAAACTTTCTCAGTGTGCAAAAGACCTTTTTCTTTTTCTCACACCAAATCTCATTGATGAATCCCAATAGAAAAATACTTCAGGATTTTTTTTTTACAAAAAGGAAGCCATAAGTTATGAAGGAAACATTGGCCTTGAAACATTTTATAGTCGCACTTACTTAAATTGCATTAAAAAAATATTTTTAAGTTCAAAACACATAAAGATTTTTTTCAAATATATGAGGCATAATTATGTCTCGAAACCAGTCAAAATGAGAGAATTGGTTATCTACAAATTTTTTTTATAAATGACTATTGAAATTCTATTAAACTGTGTCCTCTTGAGCTTTGCAACGGTGATCATGAGTTGTTCATTTGGCGCTAAGATATGCATGTTTTGTAACTTATTTCAAATGCTATGGAAAGAGATGAAACAAAAAATTAACAAGATTCCTTTTTTTTTTCTCAAACCCAAAGCTATTCAATGATGTATCCAATTCATTCAGACTAGTCTCAGGAGGTTATACTGGATTCAAAATTTTAGAAAATTTGACATATTTCCACAAATCAAATAATAATGGGTACTTGAAACTAAGTGGACACCACTGCAGAGTTCATTAATGGACCTTGCGAACGAATTCTTACCTTTCAGCTAACTATGATTGAACCAGACAAAAATGAGTTGTAAATTATGCACCTGTATTTTACACTACGAGATATCAGAAACTCCATGGCCTTGTGTGGCAGCGCTGGTCCTGCGAGAACTGAACCGGGTGATATCACAGAAAAGACGTGGTGCTGTTGGCTACATCAAGCAGAGGGTATAGGATGAGTGAGTGCTCTGAAACCCCCTTTTGTTGTGTCCAATCAACGGGTCAGTCTCAGAAAAAAGGAAGAATAGATTGTGGTCCAATTATGTTCTTTTACACCAATTACAACAATTGCCCATGATCTGCATTGTATCCAAATATCAAAACAGTCTACAAGGAACACAGTGAACAGTTTTGCTGTTATTACACATACACACATCTTTCACGACAGATATTTACAACAACCTTAGCAAGAAAGAAAAAGTTTTGTATCAACAAAACACAGCAGATGCTTCAAAAACTCAAAGTAGATAAAGTTTTCAAAACTGAAGTGCTGAAGATGTTAGGATTTTTCCTTCTTCCTTTCTGCATTGTTACAATTGAACTTTCAATTCAAAGTGAACTGTAACTTAACTATCTTTATTTGAAATCAGTTGAGCCATGTGTAGCATTAATTGAGGAAAAAAAAATGTTCCTCTTTTCATGCCTCAATTTCATTATCCTTTGAACATGCAAAAAGCTGAGATAGCGTAGAATGAGCGAGGCTACAGTAGTTAGATGAATCCAAATCAAATATATACGAACCTTCTTCAACAAATCTCAGGTTTTTTTGTCCCTGCCCTTCAACGATTGTAATGAGGTCAGCAAACCTGGCACAAAAGTACGAACTAGGTGTGAACTCATTCCATGCTACTCAGCTTACACATCTGAGACCTCCAGATTACTCAAGAAAGGTGAAACTCACTTTATCATTACATTTACAAACTTACAAAAGGAATGACTGAACTTTAAGACCTGGAAATGTAAAGCTTTATATTAACCATCATTGTGTCACAAAGGGCCTGTTTGTTAAAAATTACCCAAAGAATTAAATCCTCATGGCTAAGTAAACTGTTCTATACATCCTCACATTCTCCTAAATATGCTGTACAAAAAAAAGTGTCAAGATAATAATAATAAAAAAATAAAAAAACTAAGAGAAACAAATACATTTTATCAATATATCAATCTTAGAAAAATAACATACGATCTGTCAATAGTAATAAAAAACATACTCTACTCAAATTGTTTTTTCCCCATTATTGTTAAACAAAATATAAATGTGAAAAAAAATTTAAAAGGAGCAATCTAGTGATACAAACTGTAAAATCGGTGACTGCCACAGTTACACAGAACAGCCTTTGCATCAAAGTTGAAAGTGCATTATACCAAAATGCCTTAACGTTTTATTCACAGACTCAATATTGGCTGTTCACATAAGCCAGAGGATGTGTGGTATGTCGACATATTTATTTACAAACAAAACAAAAAAATTAGTGCCCTGTGTGAAGTGACCATAAAAAATGAAAATTAAAAAAACAAATGGGAAAGACAGTGAAGATGTGTATATAATCACCAAATTGATAAAAAAGGACACATATAAAACAGAAACCTCAGCTCAAAGATGCCTCACAGTCCAACCAAACAAAGCAATGGATATGTATACCACTTACTAGTGCTAATGGGAACAATTGTTAGACAAAGTGCCAATGCTGCAATAATGAGATTAAGTCTATACAACATAATCAAATTCACCAAACAGGCATTATAATGGCAAACTTTCAATTCTTTTTTCTTTTGGAAACATAACTAATGATACTCTTTGTGAAACTAAAAAGAAATGATAACAGAAGATTTTAAGGTCACCAGGGGATGATTTTGCTATCCTACACACTAGAGACTTCATATCAGGGGCTTAACAATGTCCTATTAATAAGCTTTAATTCCTTTGTGTGTACAAAAAAATTACAAACGGAAAAAAATTCAAATTTGCTTGCGCTAGGCATTTTTTGCTTCAAAGGCCTCATCTGTCCATTTCTACACGTACTTGAAAAATTTGAAAATACACTTAAATTATCCAGAAATAAATTAGAATATAAATTTCAAAACTTTGTTCAATAACAACTGGATATATTTTAAGTAGCTCTGAAATCACAAGGATAAATCTTCTAAAGTAGGGTCAGTTTGAAACAAATAATTTAAAAGACCAAAAAAGAAATTCAAACCCCTACAAATAAAATGAAATTGATTTACTGTAATCGCACAAAAAACAAACAAAAAAATGTTGATTGGTTTTGACAATAGTTTTCACAACTTCATTACATTTGGAAACCAAGTACAGATGGTCAATAATGGTCCAAGATACTTAATCAAACAATGTAGTGTTAGAGTTGGCATCAACTTGTTCAAAGTTAGACTACTCATATCAATCATATGGAAATGAAGTGAAACAATTTTTTTTTTGACTTACTTATTAACTCATAAATTCTTCATACATGTACTTTTTTATTTTTCACGAGAATATAATAAATGTTAAGCTTTTTGTTAGATGTCTTTTATATGATAAAAAAGACGGAATTAGAGACAGATTTGTTGACTGGCCCATTTAAAAAGATCAGTTTTGTAATATCAGTATTTTTAATTTCAAAATGAGAGAAGAGAAAAGAAAAAAAAAGGGGATGCAAAACTGAACATGCACAACACACTACACCGTAAATCACAGGTCTAGTTTGGGACTGTTAACTCGGAATGACAATTTTTTATTACAACAATAAAAATTATGACATGAATGAATGCATGAGTATATGATTCATACTTTACTTGTCTCATAAAGACTCTGTCACTCACTAACTTATCTTAAAAAATAAACACTTTTTAGCCCACAGCACATTTTTGGCACATATAAATGTCCTTGGCTTGTCACATATTTTCCAAACATGTAGTTTGATTATAAAAGATAGAAATGATTAACATCCCCATCCCTCACCATAATGTTTCCTGAGACTCTCTAAAGCTGCTTTTTAGAACTTATTAGAAAATTTATTTATTTATAACTAATGCTTTGAAGTTCCTGTGTTGGCAAAGCCTTTTGAATACACTCACCTTCCCCTAAAAAAATTTCAAGTTCTATCGAGTCTGCCCATTTCAAAAGAATTGCAAGGACCAATAATAGTTACATAAATTACCACTAATATCAGTAGCGTTCACTTATCTTGATAAATGATGGAGGAATATCGGACCAATTCACATTAGAAATGATCAGATCCACAATTTAAAAATAAAAATGGTTTATGTAACTTGATGTATGGATTGCACAGTCCACACAGTTATTTCACAACAAGGCACATTTTATCTTGCTGGCATGCATATTTACACTCTCTCTTTGTCTAACAATGAGCAGGCCCAAACAAAATAAGTTGCTTTTACACAAAGGGCAAACATGATTTGCTTCAGAGAAGCAAACTGTGTCTAAAAGTAAAAACATCTTTTCACGATCAGAACAGCTCGAATCTATCAGTTTTATGTACACAGCTTCACGAGATAAACAAACTCACAAACAACTGCACACTCTTGATTCTCCCACAAGTGAAGAACTAGATTGGTTTTTTTAGTTAAAGGTCAAGGAATCATCACTTGATCCTTCAATAGCATTTTGAAACCACAAAAACAGGAGCAAGAGTGAGAAAAGGCAAAAATCAAAAAGCAACTTTTTCTCCTCACTTTCTGGCAATTTTCATGAGTTGATAAAATGTTAAAATACACAATGCTTCTAATTCGTTGTACATCACAGAGAAAACCAAGCCATCATTTACAATTTCAACACAGATACGCACACAAAAAAAAATCTTATTACAGATAAATGGTTGCGATATCAGCATACAAGTTTAAGTAATGGCTATTTGGATTTGACTATACTGGTAAGGTAACCTCTGTTTATCTGATGTTGATACAGCTGAACATAATAAAGTCTGTTGATGAAGTTACAAGACACTGATAAATGTAAATATACAACATGAATGAACGATTGTATTTTTTTGGTGCCTCTCTGATCATCACAACCTATAACAATAAATATTGTGGTCATTCCTCCGATCTTTCTGCATTGAAAAACCATCCTAATATACTGTATGGCCATTCTCAAATTTATCTCTCACGGAAAATCCATCATAGCAAAGCAAAAAAGGTTTTAGAGTAGAATAAAAGCACCATGATACTATCTAAACCTGG
Source organism: Plakobranchus ocellatus (assembly GCA_019648995.1). NCBI lineage: Eukaryota > Metazoa > Mollusca > Gastropoda > Plakobranchidae > Plakobranchus > Plakobranchus ocellatus. Next base: position 167,578 of record BLXT01004368.1, read on the forward strand.
AAAAAAAATTGAAAATATTTATTAAATCTGTATCTTAAAATTGTGTGATTGTATTTCAATCTGGAAGTTAATTTGCAGGTACTTTATTATCTGTTCACAGTGCTAAATATTTCTTCTTGTGGCAAAATGGTCTTTAGATACAAGA